>JAYMTF010000232.1:0-43731 GCA_036897485.1 Pelargonium nanum
CCTAAAAATAGAAACAAGACACTTATTTTGAGACAAAAAATTTAGACAAACAGGATATTCATTTTGGGACGGAGGGAGTATTTTTTTTCTTAACTTATAAGAAATAAAACAATTTTTTTATTACTTACATATTTGATAAATTTAGAAGATAACATAAACTAACGATTATAAACTATTTATGAGTCATAAAAAATTAAGTATATGGCAACCCAATGATCCAGACCCAGACCCAATCGGCTCAGTTTGGGATTTTTCTTTTAATTTTTAATTTATTCTAATTATTTATACTATAATTTTATAATTTAAAAAAATTTAGTACTTCTTATCCATTTTTTTATAATTCACATAAATTTTAATTTTTTTCTCAAAATATATTTTTTAATTTTTAAAATTGTTTCCTGATCATTCGGGTCTCAATTTTCTGCTCTGAGCTCCGGGCCACTAAATATGATTTGGGTGGTCCAGTCCGATCCGATCTTGTCCAAATGAACACCTCTACCAAGCTTCTTATTTGTCAGTTTATAAGCAGCCCCAAAAGTCAGTTTGACTATTAAAATGAATTTGTGCTCTTATATTATCACGTGATAAAAATGAAGAAAAATTCATAAAAATTTATATTAAATATTCGATTTGAGCGATTTTCAACGCTTCACTTTGCCCGTTGGCCTGAGGGGTGCATCACTGATTTTGGTTAAAAGAAGTAAAAAAGAAACTGCTCCATTAATTGAAGATCTCATGGGTGACCATTTGCTTAATAGATCATTTAAAATTTTGTTTTGGCGCGTTTTTTTGTCTTATCTTTTTAACTATGCGTCACATAATCAATAGCCTTATTTTGAATGAGAACAGTCAATTGAGTATCAATTTTTAGCTCTCATGCCTCTACTGTTCTCGTATACTTCAAGATTTCAAGGTAGTGATAGGGTTGGTTCGGTGGTTGTGAATGTCCTTTGGCTTCAAATCGCTCTCAGGTCAGTATATATATATAGCTATATACTTCAAGTGTTCGATGAAATGTCTAGCTGAAAAGTTTAATCAAATGCAATTGTATCTGTTCATGATTTGTGTCTTTGAAATTGAGTTGTTTTTGGTTGGAGACACTTGCTATTGTTTTGATTTCGTTGACAGTGAATAAAAGAATCTAGAAAGTCTGTGTGAGATTGATCATATGAAATCAACGAGTATACATGGTTGTGCTGTTTGGTTAGTATATGTAGTTGTGCACTTGAAGTGTTCGATGAAATGCTTAGCTGAAGTCAAATGAAATGCAGTTGAATTTTTGATCATGATTCGGATCTTTGAGATTGAGTTGTTTGTAGCAGACACTTGCTCTTGTTTTGATTTTGTAGACGGTGTAGCAAATCTAGGAAATCTATATGAGATTGATCATATGAAATCGACGAGTTAGTTTATGTAGTTGTGCACTTCAAGTGTTCGATGAAATACCTAGCGGAAGAGTTTAGTCAAATTAATTGAATTTGTTAATGATTCGTATCTTTGAGATTGGGTTGTTTGTAGCAGACACTTGCTCTTGTTTTGATTTTGTAGATGGTGTCTCAAATCTAGGAGATCTATATGAGATTGATCATTTGAAATCAACGAGTTAGTATATGTAGTTGTGCACTTCAAGAGTTCGATGAAATGCCTAGCTGAAGAGTTTAATCAAATTTAATTGAATTTGTTCATGATTTGTATCTTTGAATTAAGTTGTTGGTCTTGTTTTGAATTTTGTTGACAGTGAATAACATATCTAGGAAATCTGTATGAGATTGATCATTTGAAATCAACGAGTTAGTTTATGTAGTTGTGCACTTCAATTGTTCGATGAAATGCCTAGCTGAAGAGTTTAGCTAAATTTAATTGAATTTGTTCATGATTTGTATCTTTGAAATCGAGTGGTTGGTCTTGTTTTGAGTTTTGTTGACAGTGAATAACATATCTAGGAAATCTATATGAGATAGGTAAGGTGAGCCATTTTGAATTTGATTTGTTCAACAAGTTTATATCAATATGAATCTATGATACATTGATTTATAAAGATACTGGAAATGGAAAACACACCATATCCAACTCTTATGCGGATGCAAATCCACAATCTCTCTACCTTGCTAGGGGGATTGACTCGTTTTCGAGATTCTCATTGTTCATATCCGGAGAATCTTTCGATGGAGTTCCATTTCCCTCCACCACCCTAGCTACCTCTGCAGCCAAGCATTCCTTCAACGCTATCACTACGTCACTCATCGTTGGCCTCCCGGTAGGAATAGGAATGACACAATCTAGGGCAGTTTCCACGGCTTTCCAGGCCGAGCTAGTGTCAAAGTCTCCCTGTAGCCTCGGTTCGATGATGTTTTTGATATCACCCGTTGCGAGCTTTGTTCTAACCCAGTGGCTTATGTGGTTCATGTTCGGGTCGATGTTGTTGGTGATCACTGGCCGATTTGTTATTATCTCCAACAGAACAACCCCGAAACTGTACACATCATTTTTCTCGTTTATCCGGCTTGATTTTAAGCACCTGTGCACACAAAAAATAAGTCCAAATCAAGATAAAAATACGTTTTTATCTAGTTTTTACCCGAGTTTGGGTAAGGGAAGCAGCTTGTCTGCAAAGTAATAGTATGACTCTGTACAGAATGACCCCTTGAACCCATCATGGTGATAGTCTCGTGCACTGTGTCGTTTTTTTTTAATTTAAATTGTAAAGATAGTTAGTGTGCCGGAAAAAAGGCGAACTTACTCAGGGTCGAGGTACCCGAGGGTGCCAGCAACAATTGTGGAGACATGAGTGCCTCCTTCCAGGGGAAAAACCCTGGATAGACCAAAATCGGCTAATTTAGCTTGGAATTTTTCATTCAACAAGATGTTCGTGGACTTGATGTCTCTGTGGATAATGGGTGGTTTGCAGCCATGATGCAGATACTCCAATCCTGCAAAAGCGATCAATATCCATACATAGCCGAAGCGTTAGAAGAGAGTTAAAGTAAAGAAACTATGTCTGGTCAAATGGACCGAGCTACACAATAAGAGGTATGTCTCCTGTTTTTCCAGAACCTCTCCCCATACCACTCAGTGAGACTCGAACTCACGACTTCTGCTAAAGAAGTATGCGTCTTGAACTTTAAGTCATCTCCTAAGGGACTATTTCTGGTCACTTAAGCATGAGGTCTTGAGTTCTAGATAGGTCCTCGCTTGTAGCACTTCACAGTATCTCGAAAGATTACTGGCTTCCCTGGGGGCAACTTGGGAGAGCAAAAGAAAGAAGAGAAACTTTGCAATATCAACTTGCTAACCTTGTGCTGCATCAACTGCTATTCTCAATCTTTCCTCCCAAGTGAAGATATGGGGACTTCTATCTGCACCCATGCATATATAGTGAGTACTTATATGTTGCTCAAATCTTTGTGAGCTCTTAAGTTTTTACAATACATGAAGTCTCAAATGACCTGATAAATGTGTTGCTAAATTTCCATTAGCCATGTATTCATAGACAAGCCCCAGGTAGGTTCCTTCATTGCAGAACCCAACTAAGGTAGTCAAGTTTATATGATGAACTCTCATCAGAAGTTCCACCTGAAATTTAGATGTTAAAGCCGAATATTCAAAACATACATGTTGAAGTGGTGACTAAAGTCTCACGTTGAAGAAATATCAAACGAAAGTGAAACACTATTAATAAAGTTGACATTTTAGTATTGGAAGCTCAAATTAACCATCATATGTAGCATAATACTGAAATTTAACATGGTATCGGAGCATGTTTGGATCCAATCTTTGGCCCAAAAGCGTTCCGATTGTTGCCGACCTGCTTGCAGCGGTACTCCACGTGTGGAGCATAAATACCGATTTAAAAGGACCTTGATTGTGCGCATGTCGACCCCACCGACAAAGAAAAATGCGAGGCTTGCACATATTGACATTTTAGTAGTAGATGTTCAAACCATTATATGTAAACTAATACTGACATTTAACAGTATACACTGAGGAGCTAATTCTTTTTTAGGTTTTGAGTTTGATACCTCTGCATGAAACTCCTTGTAGCCTTGTGCAGAAGATGAACAAAGCATCTTTACAGCAACTTCTGTGCCATCATCCAAATAGCCATGAGAGACTGTTCCGAATCCTCCTCTGCCTAGTTCACTCTCGAAATCATTGGTGATTCGTACAATGTCAGAGTATGTGAATTCTCGGCTCTTCAACTCTGCGACCTCTAGATATTTCGAACCTGAATCTTTCTTAGAAACTGGTAAGTTCATCAGAGATTTTTAGTTAGCTTATATAAAATATACAGATCAAGATATAGACTACATGAAGTAAAATAAATCTCAGCCAAAGAGGTATGAGTTGAGATTTCGTCAAGTAAACGAGGAAATGTTACCTAATGATTTAACACTTAAAACTGTCCTAATCCGTTTCTTGTGTCTTGACTGATCAGTCTCAGCCAAAGAGGTACGGACTGAGACTACGTCAAGCCAACGAAGAGATGTCACCTCACCATTTAACATTCATACCCGACCCAATAAATTTGTGGGTGCAGAACGCCCGTCTGATTCCATTTTCATTATGTTTTGACTGAGTCTCAGACAATAACACTTTGGCTGTGACTCCTTGCGCTCTAAACTACATTTAGAATAGTCATTGCTATCAAGAGGACAGTTGTTTTAATAATACCTTGTTTTCTCCTTCTAAGGGTCCAGAGCATAGTCACTGCTACCAACAGGACAAGAGAAGCAGCTACTGATGCTACTATTGGAACAAAACTCTTATTCTCCTTCTTATTTTCACATGAAGCAGATGAACAAAGATTGTCGTCCACACTGGGGCCGAAACAGGTACAATACTAGTGTTATTATAAAATCGAAAAGTGTAGTCGTGTGTTTTGAAATATCATAGGTGTGTAATAATCCGTAATTATCCCTAAAAATAATATTCGGTCAATGGTTTGGAAAAAAGCTGACCTTAAGGAAAGTCCATTGTTGGATCTCTCAATGAGTCCGGATGGTAGAGGACCTGTGAGTTTGTTTCCTTTTAAGTTTCTGCAAAGATGGAGAAAATATATGCATCACCTAACAAAATTTGAAATATTAGTCTTAGCTCTTAGGACAAGTAACTTACAGGACTTTCAAGAATTGCAACTGAGATAGAAAATCAGGCACTGAGCCAGTTAAGCTGTTGTTGGACAAGTCCCTGAAATGAACCTTAATTAGTATTAGGTTGTGATAGATTTTGGTTTGCATCATTGACAAGTTCAAAACTTCAGTTCATTTTGAGGTTGAGATACTTACAAGATTTCTAACAACGTAAGATCCGATAGAGAAGACGCTATCTCCCCTTTCAATCCACTCGACGATAAGTTCCTAATAGCACGTGGAATGATATTAGAGTTCATCAGAATTAAGCGATAAAATTAGTACTCACTCTGTCCTGAAAATACCAATACTATCCCTATAATAAGTTAGTTAGTACCCTTAAGTATGTTATAACACATGTTCATAAGGATATAAGAAGGAATGTACAACGTACCTAACTTTTCCTAATTTTTTTTTTCAAAACAGAAACCAAAACACTTATTTTAAGACAAAGAGAATATATGTTATACACGAGAACGTGAACCTACAAGGATATGATTTCGGGGGGATTATGACCATTGTCGTTGCATTGAATACCGCTCCATTGGTAAGCCTTAGGGAGACATGGATCTCCTTGCCAGTTGAGCGTCACTTCATACATTGATTTGATATTTGTTACGGCAGCAACTGTTTTTTCAAGTTTCCACAAGAAATGTTTTAATATCACAGTAGTTTCACTCATGTAGTGTTTGGATTAGAAGTTTTGTTCAAAAATAGGATTTAAGAATGAGATTCTCATGACTATTCTAGATTCCCATTCTCATTTCAAGTAGAAAACTCAATAACATACCGTTTCCTTCATTTGTTTCCGATTGTTCTTCGTCTATCACCACATATATCTCCACAGCATTGAGGATCGGTAAGAGTGTCGACCTCTCTGTTTTATAGATAATAAATGTAATATTTTTGTCTCCACTTATGGGCGCTGAGCTGAACACTGTAGATACAATTGGGGTTTCAGGAATCACAGGTCCAAACCAGTGCTTTCCATTGACAGAGATGTTGAATTCTCTTGTTTGGTTGGCTTGTAGCTCCTCGACCTCGGAAAAATGCATGTAGACATAGAATTTGGCGTTAGAATCCTCGGTTTCCCAATACAAACCTATCGGAAAACTTTCGTTTATTGGCGTCGCTGCTGTCATCATGATAATATTCGGTAGCTGGTACGAGCCAGGTGAGATCACATTCTTAGTACTTAGCTCTCGGTAAAAGTCAGGACTAAAGTGATATGGATACCAAATGCGGTCTATGTCATCGTCTTCAAACCTAAATTAGATAATTTAGTTAGTTTTCGGGTTTTTTAATAGGCAATATTAACAACACGTGAAGAGAGGCTCGTATCAATCAGTTTTCAGTTGCATGTGTAACACTATGAAATGTTTCTGCACCTTTTGGACAGCCATTTGCTAAAGAGTAAAATATTTCTGCACCTTTTAATATGTCATTTTGGTTATATATATTCATTCAGTCTTTATCTTGATTTTTTTCAAAACCTTGGATGGGATGAAATTATAGCTTTACAGTTCCACTAAGATTTTGGGATGGTTATAGGAGGTGACTTAATTCGGACCCTCTCATAAGTGAAGGTAGTTTGGACTTTTTAGCTCACACGGAAGGTAGTTTGAGCTTGACTATCTCTTAAAAATAAGTCATACACTACAAACGTTTAGGTGACAACTTAAATGACGTATAAGAGACATTTTCTTTTGGTATGGGAGACAGATATTGGCCATCTTCTAGAGCCGGAATTCGTAGTGTCTTGGGGTATGTTTAGCTGTGGAATATTTCTCTTGTTTTTTAGAAAACATTTTTCAAAAAAGATGAAAAACTTGTTTAGTTGCATAGTTTTCCACTTGAAAATTTTCAAATGGAAAACTAAAGTATACAGTTTTGAATTACTTACTTCCAAAATCTTTTTTTTTTTTTTTGAAGCAACTTCCAAAATCTTAATAATGGTATAAAACTATAATTTCTTCTATTTCATAGTTAAAAAAACTAGAAAAACCAGGATAGAAACTAACTCTAGGAAGACAGTCCAGGAGGTGCAGAAACATTTTACCCTTCGATACAAACATTCCTTCAATTTGCTGTCGGACGATAAAATTGCTTACCTTATTGTCTGATTAGCTGTTGAGGAAATATCATACCGAGTGAAGAGTCCAAGCAATCTATAGTCAGTAACATAAGTAGAGTTGCTCAAAGGCCTGAGCTCAAGTGCTGATATGAATGGTGTTCCAGGGCCTGTTTTCACCAAACAAACCTGAATATAATCCTTTGACGGCGTGTATATGATCTCCCGGTGGAGAACCGTGGAGATATCATCGAAACTCGCTGAGTCCCACCGGTGAATCCCGAGGTACAGATCAAATTCCGGCACGACGCCTTTGTCATCATAGTCTCCATACATGAAACTTGCTCTGATAAGGTACTTGCTGTCTTTGCCTCTTGCAGGATTGAGAGTGTAGCAGTTCCTGGCTCCTTCTGGGAAGCTCCTGACATTCCAGAGCTGTCGCCGGAGACCGCTGGTCTTGTACTGAGTCGCTATTTCTTTGATCACGCCGGTATGTATGAATCTTTCGTCGGATATGTAGTTTATGCCGATTGTTTGTTCTCTGTAGCTGGAGTTTGCTGGTAGTCCACAGTCTAGGCTGATAAAACCTGGAGGGAAGAGAGAGTGACTAGTTATAGTGTCTTAGTGACAATGTTTGATAGTTTTGAACGTTATGGTAGCATTTGGATTATAATTTTTCGTGCAGAGTTTGGGTTTGAATCTGCTAGCATTTGAAATCTAATGACTAAAAACTGATCAGACTGGATCAGGTCGGACAAATTTGGAAAAAACTGCACATTTTACACTAAAACCTGAAATTTGATCTGACCGGAACCCCTTTTGCATCGGATTTGGATTTGTCTTTATAAATCTGAATCTGAACAAATCCGATCTGAGCTAAGGCTCAATCCGTAGATAGCTCTGTACTATTTTTAGTGACAACTAACTACGTGTACTTTTTTTTTCTTTTCATTTTGTTAATGTGAAATTGACGGTGATCAAATAGTTAAGAAGACTATTTTGAAGAAAAAAAATGATAGATCATATATATGAGAAAATCAAGCTAACTTGCGATTACAAAATCAAAATTTGAAAGTACTCGGAGTTAGATATCGTGAAAGAAAAGTATAGAGAGTTATCTGCGAAAGTGACTAACTACATATAGAGTATTTATCTGCAGTTTATCCGAATTTTTGTTTCAGAAATGAGAATCATAACACGAAGAGAATCTTGTTATTTGCAAAATACATGGAGTTAGGTATCACGAAAGAAACAATATTGAGAGTTATGTGCAAAAGAGGCTAACTATAGACTATTTATCTGCAATTTATCCGAACTTTTGTTAGAAAATGAGATTCTCATTGTTTATATTTGGATTATGTTTATTTTTTGTCATGAGAACGGCTCTAGCATTCTTTATTTTTGTTCACATTCCGAAAAAGATAATCTAAACGCTATCTTAGAAGAAAAAAACATTCAGAAACCGAAACCTGTCTGATCTTGTGCACGAACAAGAATCATACGTGCGACGCTGAAAAGGAGCATCGGAGAGAGGAAGCTCCATGTCGTCTTCATCTCGCTTTTCGGGTAATTTCTTGATCTTCTTGTTCTTGAAAACACAAGTTTTTTGCAACTTATGTATGTATATATATCATTATCATGCATATGTCTCTTAGGTGAAGTACTGAAGTACAAGTCTTGCATTTGGAAATCTATTGTCAAGTTGGAGATTTTCTTTGCATTGTTTACTTCAATATGTTATTTGAAACTTGTAGCTATCAAACTTAATTGAAATGCTTTTACTTGTTCAATTCCTAGTCATTTTGGTGCATTTAGTCTTGCTGATTTGAATATAAAAAATTACAATGTGCAATTTTTTTTTAAAATACATTTTTTACCATATTTTTTGGAAATACTACCACTATAATGTGACTTTATTAATTATCTAATTGATTTATTTTATTTCCATGACACAATAAGAAACTGGGTCTTGAAATTTACTTTGCCACTTGCATAAACTTCACAATGTTGAGCCAAATGTGAAAGAGGAGACATATTGATCATAAACTATAACTATAACTATATATACATATATACACATATATTTTAACTGTGAACCATTCTAATTATTGTGAAAAGACCAAGAAACATTAGTATTTTTTTTTTCAAAGAAAAATTTATCTTGGTTGCATCATCATTGCATGTAAAAGGACTTTTCAATTTGAATCTCTTGCATATAGTTTTTTCAAGAGTTGTGCACAAAATTTGAGATCTTTCTAGTTATGTATTTTATATATTTCATGTAATATATATTGAAACTTCTAGAGAAAATGTATGAGAAATTGTCTTCTTCTTCTTTTTTTTCTTTCTATATTTCTTTTTAAACTTTTACTGAAAGAAAAAACAGTTTGAATTTTCTCGTGTAGGAGGAAATACAGCTGCGTTATAGTTTTCTCCGTTGGGTTTTAATTATTCGTTTAACCACTGAGCGTATGGATCAACGGCTAGGGGTTGTTTTATGTTAATATGAGGTCTATGTTTGATTTTTAGTAAATGTAGTTGCATTATAATCCTCTCCGATTTGAATTTATAAGTTATTTGTTTAACCACCAAGCGTATGAATCGGTAGCGGTTGTTCAAGCTTAACATGAAATCTCACGTTCGAGACCCAAAAAATGCAGTTGTGTTATACTCTCTAACTTTATTTCATTTATTTTGTTAACCATTGAGCGCATGGATCAACGGCTGGTTCAAAGTTAATATGAGGTCTCATGTTCTAGACACAAGAAAGGTCGTTGCATTATAATCCTTTCTTACTTGAATTGAATTCAGATATTAGTTTAACCATCGAGCGCATGGATCCAATGCTACCGGTTAGTCAAAATTAACTTCAGGTCTCGCTGTCTCGTGTTCAAAACACAAGAAATGCAGTCGTGATATACTCTATGCTTTGAATTCAGTTATTTGTTTAACCACCGAGCGCATAGATCAACTATTAGCGGTTGTTCAAACTTCTTGTAAAGTTTCATGTTCAAGACACAAGAAATGCAGTTGCGTTGTGATCCTCTCCAACTTTGATTCAGATATTAGTAGAAACCCAGTGTGGCGACCGAACACTGAATAGTTTATATTCATATAGAAAAAAAAAAAAGAAAAAAAGCAGTTGTTTACAACATAGTCACTTACATGCCACAAACCTAAAACATCAAAACCAAACCAATCTACCTAGCAATAGGACTCAAGCTCAACCTTGATTCAATATTAATTCCAAGCATCTCCATAGAATTGTCTGATCTATTGTCTGGTCTAGTCATTTCCAAGCACTTTTTGAGCTCACTTAGCACATGGTTCATGGTAGGTCTCTTGGGTGATGAAAAGGTGACACAAGCCATAGCTATCTCCACAGCTTTCCACACAGAGTTGGTGTCAAAATCAGCTCCCAAAAATGGATCAATAATGTTCCTAATGTCACCTCTTGAAACCATGGAAGCAACCCATTGTGCAATATGTGGATGTTCTCTTTGTTTGTTGATTGCTCTTTGTCCTGTGATCACCTCTAGAAGAACCACCCCAAAGCTGTACACATCACTTTTTTCATTCAATTGTTGGGTCTCCAAGTACCTATAAATATAAACATTGCAAGAAGATGTATCAATTATGTTTTCATGTTATTCTTCAAGAAACTAAAGAGTAAAATGTTTTAAAAAAACAAACTGAAAGACCGTCTGAAATAGATATCACTTATGTATAGTGATTTGACATATATTGGATCGATGGGTCAAATTGATTTGACAATTGAGTCGCTAGACTGACTATTTAGATTGGTGTCGTCACATCACCATTTTGAGAAAATGATCGGTCAAAATTAATTTTGACCAGTATTATCGTTTACGACCGATTAGAAGTGTTGATCGGCTTAATCAGTATGATCTTGAACAACTCAGGATCATGATCATATCCAGTAAAAACCGGGCTTGACCTTATTTTCAAAACAAAATTATACGATAGGTCATCAGGTGACTTGATTGGTCACGAGCTCACCCTCCGATCCATTTTATATAAGAAAAATGACAAGTACACAAATAAATGCACAAACACTCTTCTAGAAATTGATTAGTTCTGATCTATTAACCGTCCTCTACTGACAATCAGTGTTTGCGCATTTATTTGTGCACCTAACCTACCCTTTTCAACATATTGAAATGAAAACCCGGTAATCCGGGCACAGGCCAAATCGAGTCGGGCCAAAAGCGCGCATGCATTCTTATAAGGTTACTTTTCGTCAGCCCTAACTTGCTGAGACCAACAAAAAATAGTCTGATAGAAACACGCAAAGTTTTTACCGGACCAGTTTAGGCCTGCAACCCGTATTGCCAAGTATCATTGGAAACAAACACTTACTCTGGATCAAGATACCCTAGTGTACCAGCAACACTAGCTGTAACATAGTTTTTGGACTCAACAGCCATCATTCTAGAAAGCCCAAAATCTCCAATTTTGGCTTGAAATTTCTCATCCAACAAAATATTTGCAGTCTTCACATCTCTATGGATCACTGGAGGCTTGATGCCACTATGCATGTACTCCAACCCTTTCAAATCAAAATACACACACACATATGCTATGTTAGACTTGTATCAAACAGAAAATCCGAGCAATTTTATGTTCGGTTGAATTCTTGAATTTGATTTGAAATCTGTTAAATCTAATGTTTGAATGCACAACAAATAGGAATATGTATTTGTGATCTCAAGTCCAATAAAATTCAAAACAAGTCACATGAATATCGTTGTTCACCAAACATTATATTATGTATTTCAAATTAAAATTCAAGAATTCAAACGCAGCCTTTAGGTAGCGTTTGCCCTGACCTTGTGCGGCATCTATTGCAATTCGAAGTCTTTCCTCCCAGCTTAAGCCATTTGTATTACCATCTGCATTCACAAACCGATAGGCCTAAGATTTATGCATTTCTAGTTCGATACTGATAGAGTACATAAAAAGTTATACAAGTTACATATCTTGCTAATTTAACACTTCTAATTTCAGGCTTGTAAGTATGATATGCGTGTACAGTTGAAGCCCAAACTATTTGAAACTTTCTAAAAATGTTACAAAGATCCTAGTCACCGTAAAAATAACTATTTCTAGGAATACATATCACTACATATTCTGGAAACACTTAGGTGCACAAACGACACATATCAGCAGAATATGGTTGACAAAAAGTTAATCGAACGATTGAATCTGCATTTGTGCACTTAGACTTTTTCAATTTTCAAACTTTATTACTTGTCTTGCAAGAAAAGTTACATGGTTAGGAAAATATAGCAAACCTGATAGAAGTTTTTGTAAATCTCCATTGGCCATATACTCATAGATGAGTACCATATTTTTGCCTTCATCACAATACCCAATGAGGGATGTCAAGTTTTTGTGATGAACTGTCATCAGAAGTCTTGCCTGTGACACACACAAAAAAAAAACAATATTATTTATAACAAAGCATTGCTAGAAAATCTTGGTCAATTTGTGCAATGTTTTAAAAACCGAACCAGAGAGACACACATCAGTGTCTATCTGTAACTGATTGCACAGTTTCTTGTTGTGACTTGACAAATCAAACTGGTGTTATCAAATGACCATTTTGCCCTCAGTTCGGTTTTTAAAACATAGGGTTTGTACTATGCAAGAAAACTACCTCGGCCCGGAATTGCTTAGACCCTTGAAGTGAAGAAGCAGAGAGCATCTTGACAGCAACTTGAGTCTTGTCACTCAGGCGACCATAGTAGACTGCTCCGAAGCCTCCTTTTCCGATGACTCTGCTAAAGTTGTCGGTAATGCTCACGACTTGAGAGAAAGTGAAGTGTGGATTCTTATACTCCAATGGCAAAACTTCTTCGCCAGAGACGAATATAGGGTTCTTGGACCCAAATGGCATGTGAGTTTCTTCAGGTTCTGTAATGCCACTACTAGATTGCAATGTGCTATGATCTTCATTTTTTGTGCCAACTTTCCTATTCTCTTCACTGGATTTGCCATCTGCATATAAGTGCAGCAATAGGGTCATCATATTTGGATTGTGCAAAAATGTGGGTCGGATTTCAAGTTTTCGCGGATTCATATCCAAATTGTCAGCTCTGAGTACGTACGTGCACCTTTTTACACTCTCACTAAAAAGAATGAAAACAGTACCTATTTTTTTCCTTTTAAGCCACCAGAAGAGAGCAAGTGCAATGACGATTAGGACCAGAACTGAAGTAGTGGATGCTACTATGGCAGCAACAGGCTTCTTCTTCTTTTTCCTTTCGCACAAACCCGAAAGACACAGATTCTCATCCAAACTAGCACATAAATCAAAAATCAAAACTTGAAAACTTGAGAGAATCAAAACAACAAATCTAGCTGCTATATGATCACAAAAAAATTAAAACAATGGTGTGTTTGGATTAAAATTTTCTTCAGGAACAAGAATCAAGGATAGAGGGAAAATGAGATTTTCACTATATATATTCATGGTTGGACTAACATTTTTTATCAGAAGATTGGCTTTTGAATCACATTCACATTCCTATATATTCTTCATTCTCATTCCAAAACAAATTATGCAATGTTTAATTGTGAATATTTCTCCAATTTCTGAAAAATTGAAAAACTTGATTGGAAAACAAAAAAATTCAAAATAGTTTTTCTAATTTGAAATATGAATTTTTTTACTAAACCCGAGAAACATGCTTCTACTAAACAAGTTCTAAAATTTCCAAAATTTCTACAGAAAATTGAAAAATAAAAACGAGAACAGAAAACAGAATATAAAAATTGTTTTCTACAACTAAACGGAACCTTAATTGGGTACAGAACATACTATAGTTGCAGCTTGTTGCTGTTTGCTCTTTCCATAAGAGCTGCTGGAATTGTTCCTGACAGCTTATTGGCTGTTAAGTTTCTGCAAAAGAGACATTAAATGTTCGATGAATTTTCCTGAGAAAAAAAATATATGGAAACACATCGTGCACAGTGCTTAACCTACAATAAGTGCACAAAAAGGCGTTAAAATTTCATTGATATGTTCATTTACATGTTCTCATAGTCAGTCTACACTATTTCTACTTCCAACAGTAACCTTGTGCACTTAAAGATTTACCAAAAAAAACATTGCTATTTGTACAAACACAGCTTTTAAAACTTACAAGAACTGTAGAGATTGCATTTCTGCTAGAAAATCAGGCACTGCTCCACTTAGGTTATTGTTGGACAAATCCCTGAGAAATTAACATGAACAAAATCATGTCACTAATTACAAAACTTGCCATTTTGTGCATATATATGATATTGTTGCATATATATATATATATATACTTACAAATACTCTAATGATGTGAGAGCAGATAATGAAGAATCTATAGGCCCATCCAAACCACTAGAATTCAATTTCCTGATTGCACATCAAACCAAAAAAACAAAAATAAAAACTCGTTAAGCGAATTGTTTGATCATAAATGAGTTCAAATCTCTTAATTTCTTGCATATATAGTTGGTACTAACATTGAAGTGATTCTTCGGGTTCCATCACTCGTGCACTCTACGCCTTCCCAACGATATCTTGCTGGAAAACACGGATCTCCTTGCCAGTTTTTCTTCACGACGTAGGCGGACTTGATTCCCTCCATGGCATCAACTAGTTTTTTTCGAAGTGCAAGCACATTATTTTCTTAGGAAACAACGAAGAACATGATTTGTGTGTGCATTCTTGCGTGCATACATGATTGCACGCGTTGACAGTGAGAGTAAACATGTTGTAAACTAACAGGGTACATGTTGTAGATTAATGTTAATGCATGCTATTCACATGTTTGTGCGGAGAGTAAACATGTTGTAAACTAACAACGAACATGTTAAAAATTAATGTTAACGCATGCTATTCACATGCTTATGCGGAGAGCGAGAGTAAACATGTTGTAAACTAACAACGAACATGTTATAGATTAATGTTAACTCATGCTATTCACATGTTTATGCGGAGAATGAGAGTAAACATGTTGCAAACTAACAGTAAACACGTCGCGTTGAAGCAAAAATCGACAACTATCTTGCTTACCATCCGTTCGATTAGTAGGAGACTCCACCATTCCAAGCCCCATATAGATCTCAATAGCATTGAGAGTTGGGGGAAGAGTGGATTGCTCTGTCCTGTTAAGCCTCAAAGAAATTTTGTCCCCTCCAACAAAAGCATCAGTGAACAAACTATCCGAAAAGCTCTTAGGCCTGTACAATTTCTTCTCAAAAGGACTTGGATCATTGTTCAAAAATATGTCAAATTCTCTAATCTCACCCTGCTTGATATCAACTTCAGACAAGTGTATGTACACGAAGCACCGGGAAATCAACGGGATCCAATCAAACGACAGGAGAGTCCCGTTGTTCTTGGCTTCCGCGGCCGTCCTCATCACTGAGGCCGGCAGCTGATAGTCACTGTTGCTCAGGTTGCCATCTAAAATATTACTCATAATTGGGTTTGTGTTGTTGACAAGTGCAGGAGCTGGAGGAACCCATATTCTGTCAAGAAAATCATCAGGGTACCTGAAAAAATGTTGCATTTTTTAGTGAAAATGAGGCCAAAATTGAAGCTAAATGATGTGAAGTTTGCAAGAATGTTGCCACATTACGAAGCATACACAACTGTAAAGTAGAGCTGACAAATTGGGTCGTGTCTAGGTCAATAAAAAGTTGTATGAAAAGTAAACGTGCAATTTTTTTATTCAATCTCAACCGAAAACCTAAATTGTCAACTCTAAATCCAACTGAAAACTCCAACCTAGGAAGAACCCATTGACTTGAGATGTACATCCTTGGTACATGGTATGTTTCCATATGGGAGGATCCAACTAGAATCCCAAAACCCGATCCAAATCATTTACAAGTTCGAGTGACATAAAAATGGATCCAATTTTTGGGTCGGGTATTATATCAAATGTTTTTTTTAGAGATCACAGTAAAGCTGACAATTTGGACTCAAATCCGCTGGCACCCAACACCCAACTCGACTTTTGCCTGACCCCATCCATTTTTGGAAACAGGTTTATCTTGTAAATTTTTGGATCGGGCAACTCCACACAATTCAACGCATTTTGGGCCTAAACCGAATTCTACCTAAAACCCGACTAAACTCGAAGTATTTTTCAGGTTGGGCTTGGTTAGAGTTAAACAACCTGATCCGAACCCAAAACCCATTTGTTAGCTTTAATTACGAATCGGGCTCAAATTCAATCTTATCAACCCGAACCCGACCCAAAACCCCTACCGAAAACCCGAACTCCCACCTCTACCAATCAATAAATGACTCACCTGATAACATTCTGAGTAGCCAGAGCCCCAAAATTCAATCTCCTAAACGGCACCAAAAACGGAAACAACCCAATCTTGTACACAACACTCTCCGGCAACGGCCTCAGCTCCAGCACCGACACAAACGGAGTCCCAGACCCATTATTCACCAAACAAACATCAAAACGCTCCGTTTCAGGCTCAAACACAACCTCCCATCTCACAACTTCATCAACCCTACTGATCTTCACGGTGGCCCAGAAATTGACGCCAATGTGCAGATCAAAAACCGGAAACCGGTTCGCGTCGTCGTAGTTTCCGTACATAAATGAGGCTCTGATCAAGTAGGAGGTGTTGGTCCCGCGAGTCGCTCGGAGAGTGTAGCAGCTCCGGTCGCCGTCCGGGAAGCTCCGGACAAACCGGAACTGACGGTCGAGGTTGTTGTTGTTGTTGGTTAAGAATTCGGAGGAAATGTCCATGGTGGTTCCGGCGTCGGTGATGTCTTTGTCGGAAGTGTACGGGAGCTTGGTTTTGTCGTCGTTGTAGCTCTCGCCGTCGAATCCGCAGTCGTAGCTCAAGAAATCTGTGTCAAGAAAAGAAGTGAGAAGTTGAGTGGAGCTGACAATTCAGATTTTATGTCGGGTTTTTAGGTGAAAATAGTAACTTGAACCCGGCCCAAGTGGGATAGGGGCTGCGGGTTAGGTTTTATTGTAGATTGTGCAAAATTGTCCAACCTGACCAGCAATTTCAGCACAATTCTGATTTTAGGTCGAGTTTTTGGGTGAAAATGATCAACTCGAACCCGGTCCAAAAAGGTCGCGAGTATTGGATAAGGTTTTACTTGTACATTGTGCATTATTGTCCAATATGACTAGCAATTTCAGCACTAATAATCCGACCCACCAACACCCAAAAACTGGTGTCCACGTGTTCGGGTTCAAATTTTTTATTTATATATATATATATGAGGAAAATGAATTTAATCCATGTTATTTTTGGCTTAGGCTAAGCCAAGTCAATCATAACATGACACATCATTAAAATATCACACATACCCATCCAATGAAATTGTGGGATCGGAACGACCCGTCCAGATCCAGAAATTTTAACGACGTGTCACTATTTTAGTGGTGGCTTAGCCTAAGCCAATTAATTTTTGACTTAAAATCCTTATGCTCTATATGTATATATATTTGTGGAACGGGTCTAAATTGTTACCTCTATATTGAAAATTGTCCTTTTTTTTAAAAGGAGGGCCAAACTAAATTGGATCAAATTCAATTACATTTTTGTAGCAACTATATAATTGGAATAATTGTAAAAAAAATACTGACCAAAATTTTGAATGCATTTTTAAGGAAAGAAAATAAGTTAATATATAGTCGGTCTAGACTGGAATCGGGCCATAAGAACCAGACCGGACCAACCAAATGAATTTACAAAATATTGGACAATATTTATACGGTTCAGCAATGGAGGAGTGTTTACAGTTGCACGACCGGATTGGACCGGTCATCGAAGACATATGGCCAAAAATAAGATATAAGTTTTCTAGTCTAGGAACGATCTAGATCAGACTTAATCGGACGCGGCCGGATCAAATTCAAAAAAGAAAATTTGGAATATATATGAAAAATTGTTCAGTTCGACCAAATTCGAATTAGATCGAATCTAATCAAACGAATTACAAAGAACCTAGCAAAACATATTCGGTCTGATTTAGTCCAAAATGAAATCATGACGAACCGGGTTTGACATACCTTGTTGTGCAAGAACTGAAATGTTGGAAACAAAACAAGAAATGATCAACACAAAAAGCCAAAATTTGAGCAACTCCATTGATGATTCTTGAGAGAACATCTTGAGCTTGTGTATTGAAATAACTTGCATATAAGCTAGTACAAATCAAGTACATAGCTGACCAACTCTACTACATACCAAGATTCATAAACAAAAATATATCTCTCACATCTTGCTCATCAATTGGGCATTTATCAAATGTAAATAGCTTTGTCATGCACTTTTTTTCTCCATTTATAAGCATTTTTATTCTTGTTTTCTAGGCTAGTTGTTGTTGATAGGTCAAGTTCCTCCATTTTCTTCATCTACTAAGATATTAGATGTAGATGGGTCTTTGAGAAAATGTGTCCTTAGGACAAAAATTCTCAATTTTATAGCATTTATTTACTAAGAATTGTTCAAATTAAGGTTTTTATAGTGATTTGTCTCTACCAACTCATTGAGATTATCTTTGGATTAGTGTAGATTACAATTACAATTACCAATGGCTTATGAAAGACACTAAATTAATTGTTTGCCTTTGTCATTTGATAAAGATATATATAGTTATTTTGAACTAGGACAACTTAACTACCACAATTATTTTTTGTGACAAAATTCATGCTTTAATTTGTAACATAATTAATATTTTCTTCTCCATTAGGGTCAAATAGTTTGGTACACTATGTACGGTAAGTTTAATATTATTATTGTTTAAACTTCTATGAAATCTAAACATAAGTTATTTTACAGATTACTACATCAATTGTGCTCTAAATATATTTATATTTACTTCATTGTCTCTCCAAATACTCATTTCCAAGCACTTCTTGTACGGTCAAGTTGTTAATCAGTTTAGGCTACCGTGGTAAAATTCGACCAAATTTAATATCAGATCATATTTGTATTGTGAAAATTTTGGGTGGATAAACACGCACAAATCTGCCTATGTTGCACAAAAAGTAGAACTCCAGATGTACGTCCCAATCTGCACCCCAAAAATGAACCAAAAATCCTTTTGAGTCGTTCTAAGATTATGTAATCTTAACAGCCTTACTAGAGACCCGAATTGTCACAACTAGCTGAACATCAATGATTTGTGACCAAATGGGTTCTAGTGTGATGTTATTTAATTGTTCATAGCCTGTAAGATGCTTATGTGCTGGCTGAGTAGATAAGAGGAAAATATATATTTTATTGCTTTTTCTTGTACTAAATTCTACAAAAGTGGCTTGTTTTGGATATTTGGTGACAAATTGTTCTTTGAAATCTTACCCAACAGATCAGTCAGATAAGCTGATATCTTTTCTAGACTATATGTGGATGTATCTATCTTTATATGATTGTTTAATACTAGCAAAGTTTGAAGAATATACATCCAGAAAATTTAAAATCAATATATATGTGATGACCAGTAAGCTTTGAAGGATAAAGTTTTGGATGGTCTTTCATTTTGGGATAAATTTGGGATTAATCAACAAAATCTACAACATATCCAATTATGATTTGAAATGGATATATATAGGAGTAATTTAATACGACAAACCCACTCAGACAATCTTGACAAAGAGACCGATGATCTACTTAATTTGTGGGTTATTCGATTCACAGAGCAACATACAAATAAAATGTCGACACTACTAAATTGAGCCACAGTTCTAAAACATTTTAAATAATCAAGCCGTAAGCACTAGAAATCTCCCCATAAGCTTAAATAATCAAGCTAAATGCACTAGAATCTTCATCTAGCTTGAAAAGCATGAATAACTAATAACGATTACACATGAAGTTTAAGACAATCACGTGAAGGTCTCTGTCAACCGCCCTCGGTCACCAATGAGTTTGCCATTTGATTCAACAACAAACTCGAAAGTTGAACTGAGGGCTCTGACATAACGACCACATTCTCCCTCCCTCCGTCATTAACGTCACAAACCTCTAGTTGCTTCGTGCACACACCAATCGAAAAACTCACCGTGAATATTCGTTGTCACGGGTTTCCAAACTCTAACAGCACTTTATAAACTTGTTATCAAGTTAAGAACAATCATACAAAACTCAAAC
The DNA here is from genome assembly GCA_036897485.1 of Pelargonium nanum. Lineage (NCBI taxonomy): Eukaryota > Viridiplantae > Streptophyta > Magnoliopsida > Geraniales > Geraniaceae > Pelargonium > Pelargonium nanum. Next base: position 20,347 of record JAYMTF010000232.1, read on the forward strand.
CGACGTAAGACAAATAAAAATAATTGATATTTAAGTTAGAATAAACCATAAATTAGAATCATATTCCACGTGTCAACGTCTAAATGGCCAAAAGGATCAAGCCAATCGGACTTCAACGCAGTACCTCGAGACTTTCCTATTTGCTGATGAGTACCTAACTCTTTCCGTTTATAGCCAATACAAAATCTTAGCTGTCACTCCTCACCTCACAGCCGGACACGTGTCACTCACATCGCACGTGTCTCCACAAGCAAGTGCTCTAGTCCACGTGGGTTATTCACAAACCGACACGTAGCAATGTAAAAAATGAATGGTGAGCGTTGGATCAGAGCCTCTGTAGCTCATCATGTGATGGCGGTGTGGCGTTACCGTAAATATCTGAACTCAGTCCTAATACGACAACGTACAGTGAGGTACATAGCTGCGTTTCGTGCCACGTCATCTGGGCCCCAAAACTCGATCCGTGAGTCTGAGTAGTTGTGACGTCAAACGCGCAAAGCTGACTCAGTCGAGCACATAGAAACCTCTTGTGGGACCAAGATAATATTTAATATTCAACATTATTATTTTAAAAAATATATTAATAATTACTATGTTTTTATTAAAGCATGTTGAGACAAATAATTTAAGTGTTTTATATTTTTTTGAGGTCTCGGGTTCGAGTCTTTTTATCCACAGTAAGTGATGTTATTTTAATAGGGGAAAACTATCTTATTGTGTAGCGCAACCGATAAAAAAATAATTACTCTATTTTTACAAATTATTTTTACAAATATACTACAAAATCGAGAGTAAAATTTAATAAAGTGTGTCTCCTCATACTTGATATTCAATATTATTATTCTTCCATAGGTGTACCATCAAGAGTACATCAAATCTACATTATTGTTACCAAATTTTAGGAATGGATCTAGAGTTTTTCTTTGTTTTGTGGAGGCAAAGTAGTCAAATGAAAATTTATGAAACTATTGAGACAGAAATAAAAACCGTGGGTGGAAAAAATTAAAATTTAGACAAAAAATAGAGACAATTCCAAAAAAAAAAATTAAGGTACAATATGAATTTTTTTTCCTAAAAATATAAGATATATATATTTAGGAGGAAATAATTTCTAGTGGAGGCAGCTTATATTATCTAAATTATGATATTCTAAAGATTGATGATCGATGGTCAATAAATTGATTCAATCTTAAATTTCGTTTAAAAAATATAATGAAACTATTTTTCACCAATATTCAACTAATTGTATTATTTATATAATAAATGGCTATACATTGAAAAAAAGAAAAAAAGAAGAAGAAGCAAAACACCACCTCTCTCTTTCATATATGCCAACTTGTCTTGCATGGTGTATGTTTTCAACTAGCTCTCTCTTCTTCTTTTAATAATAATAATAATAATAAAACTAAATTAAAATATATATTAAATAAAAAGAAAGAATGGATAGATATAGGAAGTAACTTAATGAATTTTCAGGGAAGGACTCATGAACTCCAAATTCTCAGGGAAGGACTCTCCGGCCAATTATAAATACCAACAACTTAACATCTCCAAAATGCCACCAACATCCATTTTCTTCTCCATTTTTACACTTTTTCTCTGCATATTTCCAACCCTTTTAGCATACTATTTTCCACCATGACCATCATTGTTGAACATCATCACTTTGGTAATTTTTTCTTTTTCTTTTTCTTTTTTCTCATATTTTTTTTCTTGTTTATATTGATCATGAACTTACTGTTATCTTGTTTTAGATTCATTTTTTACATAGTTTTTTCTTGGCAAATATTGGGTTTGATTCTGCTTTATTTATTTGCTTGGGAACTCTTAGATTTAACTATTTTTTCTTCATTTTTATGTAATATATATATTTATTTATTTTAATGCCATCAACACCCATTTTCTCTGCATATCAACAAGCCTCACTTTGGTATAATGTTTCTGGTTTTAATTGATGAACTCAGCTGTTTTTGCTTGTTTTAGATTCTTTTTTTCTTGGTAAATATTGGGTTTGATTCTGCTATGAAAATATGTTTTTATATATTTATTTTTATTTTTATGTAAATTTTATTTAGTTATTTATTATTAGCAGATCATGAAGCAGAGCAAAAGAAGAATCATCCTGTTGGTGAGGAGGAAATGGTGTTGGAGTGTGGATTTATGGTGCCTCAGACCAACTCATTTGGACATGTCTTTAGGTTTATTCAATCTCTTTTATTTAAATTGATAAATTTAATTAATAAATTAATTTACTCACAACATGTTGTATTTAAATAGGCTTTAGTAGTGTTGAAAATGAAGAGATATAAAAGAAATTAGTAATATTATTTATTGATATATTATGGACAAAGGACAAGTTTTTATCATTTATATATGTATACATACACGGATACACCTAAGAGAACACAAAACAAAATAATATTTTCTTGGCTTATTTTGAAGAAAGTACAATATATATAAATAAAAGAGAAAATAATAATGGATATTTAAGTCCATGTTTCTTGGTATTGCTCACTAAAATTGGGTGCAAAGGGCCTTCAATCAAGCCCATTATGTTATTGGGCCAATCCTAAAATTTATAAATACCAATTTTAAGTATGGGCCTAAAATGTACATTATAAAATAAATAAATAATATCACAAGGAAAAAAAAAACTTTTTTTTTTTTTTATGAAAAAAATAAACAAATTAACAGAGCATGACTTTAGTTAGTTAGTTCACTTTAAAGCATAATGTTCTTAACTCAGATTGTTTTCTCTAATTTTATTTATGTTCAACTTTGCTAAATTTCATGGTAAAAACAGGGATTATGATGCTGAAAGTGAAAGGCAAGAAGGTGTAGAGAAATTCTACCATATCAATCACATTAACCAAACCTATGACTTTGTAAGTTTCCACCATTTGTTTCTTAATTGTGTTAACATTAAAAGTTTAGTGCACTAACCGTTTCTATTGACACATGTTTTGTCAGTTTAACGTGTCTTACCACTTAGTAGTAAAATCTACTTGCACCAAAAAGTAGTAATATACGACCGTTTGAATTTGTAAGCCTGGCACGTCTATGGCCCACGGTCCAAATTGTCGGGTTTAATTTAATTGTTTCTTTTTATAGATGCCTTTTAGAATTAGAAAATTATTTTTAAAATTCATTTGATTTAATTGTATAGGCGAAAAAGATGAGAGAGGAGTATGGGAAGTTGAATAGGGTGGAGATGAGCATATGGGAATGTTGTGAACTCCTCAATGAAGTGGTTGATGAGAGTGATCCTGACCTTGATGAACCCCAAATTGAGCATCTTTTGCAGACTGCTGAAGCCATTAGAAAAGACTACCCAAATGAAGATTGGCTCCACTTGACTGGCCTCATCCATGGTAAACTTCATTTTCATATATATTACTAAACAATGCTCGGTTTTAAATTAGAGCTGATAATTCGAGTTTTGGGTTGACAAGATGTAATTTGAACTTAGAGTCGTAAGATATGCTTGTTTTGTTTCGTGGGTCGGGCTAGAATATGAGTTTTACATAGAAAATGTGTTGGTTGATGATGGTTTGTCCGATCTGATCCAGTTAAAAAAATTCTTGTGGTTTTGTAGATCTTGGGAAGGTGCTTCTTCTTCCTAGCTTTGGAGGCCTACCTCAATGGGCAGTTGTTGGTAAGTGACACTTATCAAACTTCCTCTTTTTTTGGTCACTCTTGATTATACTTGATAAACGGTCTGCGAGTCATCACTGATTCGACCTGATTATACTAAGTCTCAGTCAGTAACACGTGGTTTGATAAATATGCGAGCATTTCAACTCGACTTGTTGTCATTTTGGTACTAATCATGATACACATATTGTAGGTGACACATACCCTGTTGGCTGTGCTTTTGATGAGTCAATTGTTCATCATAAGGTATAAAAATTCTCAATCATTCTTTTATTTGTTATGAAAATCAAAATTATCTCATTAGTTTAATTACTTGGTAAATTTTGAATTTTACAGTATTTCAAAGACAATCCAGACTACTACAATCCAAATTACAACACCAAATTTGGAGTTTACTCAGAAGGGTGTGGTCTCAACAATGTGATGATGTCTTGGGGACATGATGATTATATGTACTTGGTATTTCATTTCACTTTCCAATACCTTATAGTAAATATTTGCTAATTAATTATTTTATTTTATTTAGAAATTTTTGTAAAATATTGTTTTGGTGTTCAAATTTTTAGGTGGCCAAGGAGAACAATACAACTCTTCCTTCTGCAGCACTTTTCATTATTAGATACCACTCATTCTATGGTTAGTAGAAGAAAATAAAGTTTCTAAATATACACAAATTTTGAATAAATATTAAGGTTGGTCTAATAAAACTATATATGCAAATTTTGCAGCCTTGCACAAATCAGGAGCTTACAAGCACTTAATGAATGAGGAGGATGTTGAGAATCTAGAGTGGCTCCATATTTTCAAGTAAGAAAAATAGGAAGGTTCAATTAGACTTATTTATGAGATTTTTTTCTTTTATAGTTCAGTTCGGCGCATTAATTCAGTCAACTTCTAGAAAGAAAGAATATAAAAAATTATGCGATATATCTCATTTTAGTGAAGCATTGTTGTTAATATCTTGGGTACCATTTTTGCAGCAAGTATGACCTTTATAGTAAGAGCAAAGTTAGAGTCGACGTGGAAAAGGTCAAGCCATACTATGTATCGCTTATTGAGAAGGTGAGAAGAGAATAACAACTTAATAATTATTACTCATATCTAATTTTACGATGCATTTGATTGAATCTTATCGATTTCAAGTGTTTTTAATAGTATTGAGTCTCAGTCGAAGAATTAGTGGCAGACTATGTAATTTATATTCTTCAAGCTTGTAATGCAATTGGTGATCTCAAATTATTGTATTAAATTGCAGTACTTCCCAGCAAAACTAAGATGGTGAAGATTTTGATGTTGATTCTCAACTTGTGGAGGCATTGACTTTTGATGGTGATCTTTTGAGATACATGCATCATCATATGTTGATCACAAATTTGGAAGCTTTGACTTTTGAAGGAAGCTTTGACTTTTGAACATCAGCTAGTAACTAGTTTTCATTAATCTTATGTTGTATTGGAACATTAGTACTCCATGTAAGAAATAATAATAATGATATGTTGTGTTGTGCTTTGCTTGAAATAATAATTTTGTTGCACTATTGCCCCTTTGAAGATGAATCTCTAGTGTTCTTAGTATTTTAAAGTGTTTAATTAGAATGGAATGGTGTTGTTTTGTTTTGTTTTGCTATCTTCTTAAATAGCTCATTGCACCCAAAATAAAATAAAATAAAACATAGCATGATATGATATGGTTGAAGCCCACTAGATTTGCATTATTAGAGGTCTTAATCAAATGGTGATCAAGAAAGGTTTAAAATTTGAAGAAGACCATGACCTAGAAAGGAAGTAAAGAACAAGACCATTGACAAAGAATTTTACTATCATTAGGGCCGGCTAGTGATTTAAGGCGCTTGATCTCATTGAGGTCTCAAGTTCGAGCGTCTCTTAAAGTTATGTTGGTATATTGTCTATAAAAAATAAAATAATACAAAGTTAGGGTGAAGTGCTACACTTTTTGAAACTTAGTATAAATTACCAATAACATCTCCTTAATTATTTCTAAAATTGAAACAAAAACATTCATTTTTTGTCAGAGAGAGTACATACTATTCGCACCTCATATTCTCTCAAATTAGTAAATGTGAAACAAAATAATAATCAATTTTTTTTTTTGAAAAAATGTTCAAAACACTCCTAACAAAACTCATAATACAAAAATATGACATATATAGACACGTATCAAAGCGGAATTTCAGTACAACTGATTTTCAATCAATATTTTAAAGTTCGTTAAGAGATTAGTCGTTAGGCAACTAGACTACCGGTGCGTTCAGTCTAGGGCCATGGCAACGAGGCAGAATGGTGATCCCTAGTTCAATCAAATTAAATTTGCATTTCATCAATTTTCTTTTTTATATATGAACATTGTTTTATATTGTTTATGAATCGATCTGGTCTACCCAAAAAAATGAAAATGGTCAGTCAAATTTGAACTCAAAAAGCAGCCTATGTGACACATGACATGTCCATATCATTGGGCCAGATTCAACTCCTATAATGTCCCTAAAGTCCCTATTTAAGCTTGCTTCTCTTCTTCACTTAAACACACAACAATCTTAATTAAGAGCTCATAGCAATAGCTTAATTCTCAGAAATATTCAAGTAAACTCAGAGCATTTAGCAATGGCAGCAACAAGAAACTCTCCAAAAACTATTCTTGTGGCCCTCCTAGTTTGCGCTATGGTTTTTGCCCCAATGTTACCATGTGATGCGATACGAATAGGTAAATTCAATATTTTTCAATATTTGTCATGTCTTAATCAGAGCTTTTGAGTTCGAGAATTAGAGAATTATCCTGGTTCAAGACTCAGTATGAAGAGTTTTTTCATCCGTTGTGATCTATCCTGACCCGATATGAATTAAATTGAATAGTTCACACTTAAATTTAAACGAATAATAACTGCACATATTTGATACATCATTATGACAAAATGAAATTACCGACTTTTAATTTTTATGTGTATGTTTGTTTGCAGGTTTTGGACATGGACCAATATGTCCAGCCTGTGTGTGTTGCTCAACTGCATCTGCAGGTTCTTGTTGCCAGTGTTGTGTTGGTGGTGGTGTTGTTGTATCTGAGTCCCAAATTGGATCTCCATGATGAGCTCATCAACATATGAAGTTACTATTTTTAGAAAGTTGATCAATGTTTCAAATAAATGTCAATATATGACATTTAGTAATATACAAATAAAACAAGTAATTCTATGATATGTGTAACTTATGTGACCATAAGTTAGGTTTGGTTTGCATACCTGAAGTCTCGTTTTCGAGTTACTTTTTGGTTAACTAAATATTTGTAACGTATGTGAGTGTAATACTTAATAAAATATTTTAATTTTTGTGGATCTATATTTGATCTAAATTAAATGAAAATAATAAATGTGTGATTTATCTTATATATATTTGATAGTAACGTATTAAAAAATATATATGTGGTATTTTATTATAAAGTTCTGTTTGATCACCTATTGTTCAAGCCCACCACTCACGAAGTAGGAAAAAAAATATATTAGACCATTGACTATAAATATAAATAAATAGTAAACACTTGAAGTACAAGTTTATGGAGATCTAAAATTTAATCTTCACATATATGTGAACATAAAATTTCCATAAAATCAACAAAATAAACTCCCAACAATTCAAGAAAATGAGGATGAAATAAAGAAAAAAAATGATATGATCCAACCATTTTTGAAATAATCAAACTTTGAAAATTGAATTCAAACAATATGCAATAACACATATCCATTTTCACATGTTCATGTGCCCAAATAGCCCAACCCTTTTATTCTTCACAAATCCACTATAAATATATGCTTCTCTTTAGTATATTTTCACTCATATACTCAAAATCATAGCAATTATAAGCATTATTAAGCAATGACATTCTCTCCAAAGACCATTTTTGTTACTCTCCTAATCTTTGCTATGGTTTTTTCTCCCATGTTACTGTCCGATGCCGCTCGTCCGAACTTTCGAGGTATATATATATTCTCATTGCGAATATATAAACTGTTACGATGTTACAATATTTTTGTCTTGCTTCAACGGTATATAGTAATGAAAATACAATCCTATTATGATTTTGCGATATATTTGTTTACTATATGTATTGACATGTTCTATACATAGATTTGAAAACCGAACTCGATCTTCGGTTGTTAATTTGGGAGCCGCGAATAAATTTGATTCGTTAATGAACCGGTGCGAATAAGTATAGACTTCTTTGGAATTTTAATTTGGAATGAAAAACAACTACCCGGGTCGTAGAACATTTTATCAAATGTATGAGACATTAATATTTCTTTAAAAAATCATATTTAGGTATATATATCACATTTTGGAACATTCGTGGATCGTGAATCACAACTGAAATAGCGATTTTGGGTAACTACGTACTACATATTTGTAAATTTCATGTTTCTAACATATGTATGTAAAAACTTCAAATATCACATTTTTGGAACGTTCGTAGTGGATTGAATCGCTACTGAAATAGCGATTTTCGGTAACTACATACTATATATTTGGAAATTTCATGTCCCTAGCTAACATATATGTATGTGAAATTTGATATGTTGGTTTGCATATTATTATTGCAGTTCTAGCTGATGGTGATGGACCCATATGCCCAACTTGTGTGTGTTGCTCACCACCACCTCCAGGCACTTGCTGTGATTGTTGTGCAACTCCTGTTGAATCTCTGTCCCAAAATGAATCTCCATGATCAGCACCTGCTAAAATATGCATGTTTCTATATATGTTCCATGTGACATATTGCTATTTATAGTCTATGAATAAAACAAGTTTCCATATATAGTTTCCATAAATTTGATTTTATGGACACTTATGTCTTGTAATAATGTTTGTTTTGTTGTAATAATTTGTCTATCAACTCTTGTGGTTAGATGAATAAAAGGTACGGCTCGCGTATAAAAAAAATTATTGTGGTTGGTAGTTTATTTATGATATATATAAATACTTTATCCAAGTGTGTTTTTTTTCTCTTTTTCTTTATTGTAATTAGTCTTGGAGCAGCTTATACGCACAAATAAATGTACACAAAAAGCTATTCATGAACATGTATTAGTATTCGTCAATTATGTTTTTTCCGCATATGCTTAAAAATGTTTTGTTGAACAATAAAATATATTAGTGTCCAATGTTTTTGTGAAATAACATTTGTGCGCTTAAGTTTTTCTTTAGTTGAAACTATTAATTATATAAACATGTACTTTTTCTTTCAACAACAAAATTTAATCCGAAACGTAATTCAACATAAAATATATTGTACACTTTGTAATAAAGTATGCAAAGTCGTTGCTGAATCGTGACATCGTGGAAAATAACGGTGCTCTCCGTCGAAGATCAACAATAGAATTTGCATACTACGTTGTTTTTACGAATCGAAATTTGGGGTTCAAATTTCTTCTCTTTTTTTCAAAAGTCAAAAACTTACATGTGCATTAGATTTGATTCCAAAATTTATTGCTACACATACTCCCATCAATCTATCCATTGACTAGCTAGGAAGGTTCCTGCAGCTTGGTTATATAGTGGCAATATTTTGATGTTCTTGGAATTGATAAACAAACTTCAATTTAAATTATTGAAGATTAATATGTAATCAATCCCTCACAGACCCTTTATAAATATGCTTCTTCTCTTTCAATCATGCAACTATATTTTCTTGTAAGAAATTAGCATCAATGGAAGGCAAAATGTACTCTAAAAGTTCTAATGTTCTTCTTATGATCCTAGCCCTAATTTTTGTTTTGCTTTTGACTTCAATGTTACAATGCGACGCAGCTCGAATTAACGAACAAGGTAATTATAGATTGATTTCATTGCTTAACGCCTACTAGTTTCGAGCACATTACGTGCTAGCTCTTTTATCTCTATTGCTTCTCTCTTCATGTCACTTCATTTAAATTTTATATTTTTCAAATATACACATATTGACTGGTTCGCGACTTATATACTATATTTTTCCTTTGCAGTTCATTTACGTTGCGCGTGTCGGCCCCCATGCCCGTGCTCCGCGTTAAATTGTAATGGTTGCATGATTCCATGAACAAGTCTCCTTAGAGATCATAAGAAAAAATCCATGTCTCTAGTGTTATCGATTTCATTTCAAGAAGCTAATTTTTAGCATCGAAGTTGATTATTGTAATAAAAGTTTGCTATCTTTTGTCGTGTAACTTTGATTATTTTGTACCGTCTTAATTTTCTAACGTGATTTCAATTGTTTGTGCTTATTTTATTGTTTTTGTTATTAAATATAACAGAAACAACAATCCAGATATGATTTTGCTAAACGGTGTCATTTTGGACGTCACCAATATTAGGAACTATATATTTTAAATCCAAATACAAAAGTTTAGGAATTAATATTCTGAAGCAAATAAAATTGATGAACTAAATTGGATCCAATTCTCCTAGTTGAGGGACCAAATTGATTTTTTTTTTGTTTCACCTCTATATTTTATATATTGTATAGTGGTTGTTTTTTTTTTTTTTTTTATTCATGTAAAGTGGTTGTTGTGTTTGTGTATAAGAAAAAGGTATTATCTCTTACGAATTTTTGTCTTTAATGTAGATTTTGATTTTAATTTATTATAATGTATAGAGAAATGCAAGTGTACAAATAAATGCAATAACGTAGATCCAAACCTTAATATATACTACTAAAAATTACATGAACAAGTGGGAATATTTGAAATATTTATGCAGGCCTGCAACATGTTGGCATTCTTATAATTCATAAATCTATCTCTCACACACACACACACATATATTGCAAAAATATAAATTTTACACTACCAACTAACTAAATTAATAGTACTAGCTCTAGAAGATGAGTTAGATAAACTGTAAAGAGAGAAAAAAAAAAACGAGACGAAACCATTTTGGTACGTAAGGCGACACTTAAATGCATAAACAAATATGCAATAAAAATTACCCACGAGCAAATTTTAGTGCATGTCAAAATAATTCCCAATGTTGGTGTAAACATTAAAATACGTGCCCTTTTATTTTCTAATGACGAGAAAGTGATGAAAATGAAAAATGAATGATCCCACTGGCGTAGGTTATACAAATATTTTTGTACAATAATTAAGACATATAATAACATTGCTCAAAATAGTTCCTGTCAAATATAGAAACAAGTAGGGTGGAAAAAATTCCTATATCCCAGTAGCATCTTGATTTTGTCTGCCACTAAAAAGTCTAATGAAGTAAATTTTTTAAAATATAAAAAATAAGTCTAGATTAAGAAAAGAATAACCAATCACTAACTCACAAACTCTTTATAAATATGCTTCTCTTTCAATCAATTAAGCATATTAATTTTCTTGCAAGCAATCATCAATGGCAAGAGCAATAGGCAATAGGTTCTCTTCAAGTTTCAATGTTCTTCTGTTCACTCTAGTCCTAATTTTTCTCATGCTTCTCGCTTCCATGTCGCACTCCAATGCGTCTCGGTTTAACGAGCGAGGTAACTAAAAATCGATTCAATTCTCTAAACTACAATATAATTGTCCGTTACATTGGGTATGCACGTTATGGTTGTGATTTGAAATGAATTTTTTATTCTAATTTATATGTCGTACTGTTTGCAGTTCTTTTACAGTGTCCTCCTTTTTGCGCTAACGACAATCCTGAGGAGTTGGCAAATAATTCTCCATGAGATTGTTAGATGTGTGTTTATTTTCATTGCAAGTTCGAAATTTCTCAAATAAAGCGGGGTCAAGAGGAGTTAGAGATGACTATCTCTTGTTATATATGTAACTCGCGAACTGTTTGTATTTTTCTAATGTATGTATATTTTTATTGTGTTTTTTATTGTTGTTTTGTCTACAAATATATCATTCGGAAGTAAAATTATGATAATAATAGTATAAAATTATTGTCTTTAAAGCGTTCCATCTAATAAAATAATCCGAAATTGTCTTCAAGTTAGAGTCTTTAGTCTTTGGATTCCTGTAGACTGTATAAAAGTAGCACACTTTAGCGAAAAATCTTGGTGTGTGCTCCAAAATATGCCTCGGACGTGAGAAAAGAATGTACTCGAAGAGATCCGAAAACACAAAGAACACGAAGATCTCTAATGAACTGACCTCACATTCCATCTTGTTGACAGTATGAATCCGAATCCGTGGGCATCTGAAATCCAATTCAACAACAAATTAATCCAATCCGATTAATGAATTAGATCCAATTTTTCTTGTGAAAACCGACCGGGTTAGATTGGATTGGATTGGACAAATTCGCTCATTTTACACTAAAATTTTGAATTTTTCCGACCCGTACACATTATTGGATCGGTCGAATCTCATACTCTAATCAATAAATCCAAGCCAAATCCGATCTGATCCAACCGACTGCCACCTCTAGGCGCAACCCAATGGTTCAAAACGTACGTTTGTGTGTAGTAGAAGTATTATAAAGCAAAATGAATAAATATAAAGAGACTAGTACTTTATTTAGAGTTCAAGCTAACAAGAAGTCTATGCACAAACCCTTTATAAATATCCTTCACTGCCAAAAAAATCATGTACAATATTTTCTAGGAATCAAAGTTAGCAACCAATAATGGCACCACCATTTTCGATTCTTAAGGTTCTTCTAGTTCTAATCTTTGTGGTGCTTTACACTTCCATGGTCATGCAATGTGATGCAGCTAGAATCAATAAAAGAGGTCACAAATATATACACACACCACACGTATATGTATGTGTATAAATATCAATAGTGACGAATATATACCCTATGTTTTATTTTTCGGCACGATATTTAAATAAGGATAATTACGAAAATATATATTCCATGTTTTAGATTTCTTTGCATGTTTTTGTTCGGAATATTTATATATGGGTACGTAGTTATGAATATATGTTCAATGTTGTATATTTCTTTGCATGCTGTCGTTCACAATACTTATATATATGGACATATATATATACACAAACACACACAAATATAAATTATATTCCATATTTAATTGTCATGTTGTAATCGGTTAGTTTAACACATATATATTTCTAACTATAGAATATTTATTCGGTTCTAATATTATGTTTTGCAGATCTTTTACAAGCGGGCTACGGATCCAGTACTGCCATTTCTCCAGAATTTATAGGCAAATCTCCTTGAGATCATAAGAGTTTTAGATCACTATTATATAGTAAAATGTTTTGTTTTTAAAATCAATGTCTGTATTTTCATTTTACATCGTCACGCGATGAACTACATGTATGTTATGTTTGAATAAATATTTTAATTATAGTTCTTTAATTATTAATAATTTTCTTTTACATCTTTGTTCAAATTTTGTAGGATTATTTTTTCTAATAAATGGTAAGGATGTCCCGTACAGAATTTATTATGTGTTAACTCTAAAGTTCGAATATGAATAGTTAAAAACTGAGCATACTAACGTAAATCATCAAGTCAACTCCTTATCGTTGTGTCCCCAGGGACGGATCCAGAGATTTTGTTTTATGGGGGCAAATAATATGAATAAAAATTTATCAAACAATCCGGGTATTATTTAAACAAAGTTGTGGGGGCAAAAATTAAATTTTTATCAAATAACATACACAAATCCAAAAAAATTAGATGAAAATATGAAGTATTTTAATAAATAAATAAATAAAAAATTATTGGGGGCAACTGCCCCCAAAACATCCTTACAGCATCCATCACTGTGTGTCCCATTTTACTTTCTTACCATAACACTACAAGATATATAAACAGTGATCAGATACGAAATTTTCCGTAACTGATGACTAAATTTGTAGCTGATTAAATATGCAACGGGACCGATCCGTAGTTGTTAGACTCGTCGCAGATTTTTTGTGACCGGGTTCGTAGTTGATTAGTGAAGGACCGACCCGTACGAAAATCAGCTACGGAAAACCCATAGCTGATAATTGAAGGACCGCCGACGGTCACCGCTATGGATCTTTGCAACTTGATTATCAATTTTATTGAACTATGGTAAAGTAACTTAAAATTTATTAGGTAAATTTGTAAATGGTACAGAAACACTTTTATAGAGACATATATCTTGTAATAATGTTAGCTTATGATCTTGTAATAATGTTACAAACTCTGTAAATTAAACAAGTGGGACAAATAAGATTCTTTCAAGCCGGTCATTGGCAACATGTTCATGTCCTTATAATTAACGAAACACATGGTTTATAGTTATTTAATTACTTGGCATCCTAATCAAGAAATTAAAATAATAGAATACTGAAATAATACTAATTAATTCAATATGATGAGTTGCTAATGAAGATCAATTAATTAATTAATCATTCACTAACCCACTATAAATATGCTTCTCTTTCAACCATACAATGTAAATTTTATTTTGTAGTAAGCAATTAGCATCAAATATGGCAGGCAATAAGTACTCTCCAAGTGTTTATGTTCTTCTGGTAACCCTAATCTTTGCTTTGTTTCTCTCTTTCATGTCATTGTGCGAAGCAACTCGATTTAATCGCGGTAATTAAACCTTAATCCCGTTGCATAATAATAAATCATCGATAATATATATTTTATGTGAACCATCTGGTTTAATCCTGATCGATATATAATATACACGTATTGATTTGGTATTTGTGTTGTGTTTTTTGCAGTAATTTTGCAGTGTCTCTTTTGCCCTACTGGTACTTGTCTTTGTGACAATCCTGATGAATCTTTGGACAAATCTCCATCTCCATGAAATCAAATCATCAAAGGCTGTGATCTTTGTTACTATCATTTTGTCTATAAACTCGTGACATGATAAACTAGTTACGTTATGTAAATAAAACATGTCACGTTAGCGTTGTAGATCTATGAAATAAAGGCTATGATCTTTGTTACTATCATTTTGTTTATAAACTCGTGACATGACAAACTAGTTGTGTTATGTAAATAAAAAAATGTCGTGCATGTTAGCGTTGTGGATCTACGAAATAAAGCGAGGATGGCTGTCAAAATTATGAATATCATTACAATATGATTCATAAATATACTTTCCATGTATTCAGTTTTGATTTCAAATCTTCTTACTACATAAATTATTTAGTATGTGTATATACATATATATATATATAGGGATTGAAGTTTCTAAGTCAAAGATTAATTGACTTAGGATAATGCATTAATGAAGTGATGACACCTCATTAAAATTTATGGATCCGGGCGGGTCGCTCTGCTCCCACTAATATTTCACTTGGGTGAATATGGATGAAATTTAATGAATTGTATCACCTCTTCGGTTTGGCTTAGGCCAAAAAAAAATTGGTTTAGATTCCTTATTCTCATATATATATATACACACACATACATATATTGAATAAGCAATTTGGACAACAAGGGTACAACCGGTAGGTAACATGTTGATGTCCTTCTAATTAATAAAGACTTGGTGTAGTGTTATTTAATAATTAAGTCTTCCTAATTAATTAAAACATGATAATTTTCTACAAACCCTTTATCATGCAACTATATTTTCTTGTAAGCAATGGCAAATAATATGCAATCTCTGAGTTTTAATTTTCTTCTGGTGAGCCTAACCCTAATTTTTGTCGTGTTTTTCTCCTCCACTCCATTAATCGATGCAGCTCGAGTTAATAAAGGTACTTATACATATATTCCAAAGCTTAAAATTTAATTATTTGTAGTAATTAATATAGATGATTTGTCTTCTAAACCATATACACATATAAATTTGGTTCATATGTTTTGTTTTGCAGTGGTGTGTTGTTATTGTTGCGGTTGTTGTGGTACTCCTGGAGTTGAATCTCAAAATGGACTGCCATGAAGTCGTCAAGAATTTTAAATTTTAGATGTTTCAAATGTTTTGTAGCGTATAATATGTGCAACTCAGTACTTTTTGGATTGATTTTTAATCTTCAGTTAAATAAAATATGTATATATATACATGATGCTCATGCGTGTTTGAATGCAGTCTCTAGAAACAGATGACCACTTAAAGTTAATTATTTTCGAAAAGCACATGACTCCTACAAACATTCACACATCCAATAGGTCAGGTTAAATCTTACGGAAAAGTGCACTTAAATGTGCATGCCACATGTTATTTATTTTTCTTAAATACCTAAAACACCCCCTTATTATGTGTTTCAAGTGTTTAAATATTTCAGCACCGGAAACTACGAGTACGTAAATTTTATGGCTGAGTCTTAAAATTTTGGTGAAATTTTTGAACTCAAACTCATCTGCGCTCTGATGCATGAGACTTCATCTATTATATGGTTTGCAAATTGAATCGAATAATCATAATTTACAAAATCTGAGAGCCAAATACATAAATCAATCTATCGATCAAGACATGTTGGGTCAAGTGGTTAAAACACTTTGGATTTTCTTTGAGGTCTCAAGTTCGAGCCACCTTGTCGACGGTATGGGGTGAGATTTGAGGGGTGGGGTTTAGGGTAAAGCTCCTTTTGGAGAGTGAGAAATATTGTTACTTCGATTATGATGTCCCGTTGCTAGATGGTTGGGTATGTTTTTAGTTTTGTCATTTGGTTCATTTCATTATAAAACTTAAGGCCCATTCATTATTGGGCCAGACTACTAACAAAAGAAGCCCACATGTTCAGTCTCCGTGGCAGCCTTTTGGGCCTAATGAGGCCCATTCAAAACTCGTCGAGCTAAGCTTTTTTAGCCTCTCTGTTTCTATTTTCTGAAAATCTAAACAGCTTGTAATAGTATTTATTTTATGAATTATAAGCTTGTAATTGTATAGTTTTAAGTTCGTAATAAATTTTCAAATGATATGTACAAGTATTATTTACATAATGTTTAATTTTTTTTCTACTTATTTGGATGTACCGATAATTTTATTCAATTTTTAAATGAATTTTAGTGTATGATAAATTGTCATCGAGTCGGACCCAGCTTATTAGGTTTTCACCGGTTTGATCTCGAGGCCAAATCAATCTCGCTCGATTCGAGCCAAACTTGAGTTGAACAAAAAATATCAACACGACTCTAGTCTTGAGGGTAGTTGGAGACTTAAAGCTGAAGAAGGTAAACGGCCTGCAGTCATCATTAACTCGATAAGATAATAATGTTTGGACCGACAAAAGGCGATCTAATAAAACCGAGATACTTTTAGTCAAATCACATCCAGTTGACTCAATTGCTAGCTCTAACGATTGTAACTATAGATTACATAATACATTAGGTATATCCAATAATATTCACGATATTCTTGTCCGAGAAATACGAACTCGAGACCTTATAATAAGAGCTTAAGCTTCGTTGTTTGCAAAGAAAACTTTTTTCCCCTTCTATAATACAGCTCACTAGAAGCAAAGAGCTATTTTGTTGGCAATAAATGTTCCATGTCCAAATCATGAAGACCTCTCACCTAAAATTTCAACATCACAATGACCTCTTGTATTTGTTATACACCATTGTTGACTCTTACAATGAACTGAGCAACTTGTGTTCCAGAGACCAGTTGGCTTGTACCACATAAACATGTATCCATCTCAACTGGTCTATATGATCAACCATGATTTAATGTGGACCAGAATTGAATTTTCTCATGCCCACCAAGTGTTTGTGAAAATGCCCCAATGAGCTTTCACAAGCTTATCCTCACCATGTAGCAATGCAAGTTGTTGGGTCTCTTTAAATGCTTCATTACCAGAAGATAGAGATCATTTTGCCCATTTCACTGCTTTCAAATGGGTGGGAATTGCATAGAAACATGGTGGTTGGTGCTTGTTGTTTGTGCTTGTTTTGCTGCAAAATTGACTGTTAATGCTTCTGGTGTTGCATCTTGTAGGCCTTATCATGAGCATGGAAGGAGACTAGATGATGTAGCTGGTGAGAAACTACTGCATTTTTTCATTTATGCATTTACATAAAGCTAGTACTTATTGATGAATCTTGATTCTGAAGACCTTGCGTAGCGTTTGGATTAAACTTTTTGTAATGGGAACGAGATAATCCATACGAGAATCTCATTCCTGAATAGAAATTTTAATCCAAACGCTACGTACCTATCTGCGTGTCTAGAAACCAATTAGTTCGATGTTAATTTTTTTTACTGTCATTGATTTGGGCATCAAGATCTTGTAATGAACATGATACAAACCCGTTCCGAGGTCCAAATTGTGCAGACGAAGCAATCCCTATGATTAGATTTGGAACTTGGGTTTCTTATCGAATTGAAGCTTCTATAGGACTCTATACATAGAAAACAGGCTACATGAACTTGTTACTATTGTTGGTTCTTTTAACAAGTTCTTACAATTTAGCACACCAAATTCAATGTAGTAGCATGGTTGTTTATTCGTTAACTGCTATTCACGCAGCGTGTGATTCTCATTCCCGTTTCAATTTTTTGTTATCAAAACGCTACCTCAGTTCCTTCGTTTCTTTGACTTGGGAACCTATTGTTGTGCTCATTACAGAACAATAGAACATAGATGCTAAATGTGTGAAATCTAGTTGTTCTAATATCTTTATCGGTCTTTCTTGATTTCTTGTCAAGGTTCCATAAGCATTGATTGTGGGATATCCCAAGATTCTGGCTACATTGAGGACATAACTGAGATACCATACTCTTCAGATGCAAAATTCATTGATTCTGGCGCAAACAGTGACATATCTTCAAAGTTCATGTCTGAGAATCTGCACAAATCGCTAGCGAATGTGAGAAGTTTTCCTAAGGGAACCCGGAATTGTTACACGTTAAGTCCTCCCGAAGGAAAGGACACTATCTATCTGATAAGAGCTTGGTTCATGTACGGGGACTATGATGACGAAGATCAGTTACCAGAATTTGATCTCTACGTTGGTGTGAATTTGTGGGACACAGTGAAATTTGACAATGCATCTCATATTGTGATTAAAGAGATCACGCACGCTCCCTTAATGGATAATATATATGTCTGTCTCTTCAAAACTGGTTCAACCATACCTTTCATATCAACATTGGAACTGAGGCATTTTCATGATTTCACTTATAGAGTTCAGGCTGGATCGCTGGCTTTGTACAAGCGGCTTGATGTCGGATCAACGAGCAACAAGATTGTCAGGTAATGCAGATTTTTAGTTGCTTAGGTTCTTGACTAGGCCACGTACTGATATGCAAGTTATCGATGCACTCAGGTTCAAAGAAGATGCTTTGGATCGAATATGGTTTCCTTACAACATCCCTGGATCTCTCATTGCCAATACATCAAACAACATTGATTCCCTCGAAGAAACTACATATAAATTGCCATCAGTAGTTATGGAGACCGCTGCTAGACCTTACAATGCCAATGAATCTCTGGATTTCGAGTTCTCTGGCGATCCCATTTTGGACTTTTACGTGTACATGCACTTTGCTGAAGTTGAGGAGCTGCAAGAAAATGATTACAGAGAATTTGATGTTGCACTAAATGGCAATCCGTGGAGCAAAACTATAGTTCCAAAGTATCTTCAATCGACAACTGTGAATGGAACAGGGCCAGTGAGAGGATCTAACCTCAAGTTTTCACTTTACAAGACGTCAAAGTCTACGCTACCACCAATTCTCAATGCCATGGAGATTTATGTAGTCAAAGAGTTCTTGCAGCTACCCACAAGCCGTGAAGAAGGCACGTTCTTGCTACATTACCTTAATTCCTTCATTTTGTACTTTCGCTTTCTTGAATTTATAGAAACTCGATCTCATCATCTGCAAACCCTATCGATTCGTGTATAGGCGATGCTATGATGGATATCAAGTCAAGCTACAAAGTGGCTAGAACCTGGCAGGGGGATCCATGTTTACCTGTAAACTCTTGGGATGGCCTGAATTGCAGTTCCAATGGTTATGATCCTCCAAGAATCTTGTCGTTGTGAGTTCTTCTCAACTTAACATAATTAAGACGATAATATTAGCCACTACAAAAACTCTAATCTATCATTATATACATAGGAATTTGTCGTCAAGTGGATTGACAGGCAAGATAGCTCCGGCATTGTCCAATCTCAAATCACTACAGTACTTGTAAGTTTCAACTATGTTAAAGGCACATGTATCAGTACTGTCATAGGTAATGCGCCTTTCAACTTTTTTTTCCACTCTTGATTCAAACATTCTTTTTTTCCCATTTTCAGAGACTTATCAAACAACAGTCTAACAGGAGAGCTGCCTAGTTTTCTGTCAGAACTACCAAACTTGAAGGAGCTGTAAGTTACTGAGCTTTGGCGAACTTTATTCTCATTCGGAGGAAAGACTAACGGTCCAAATTCATATACATTTTCAGGAATGTAGAAGGGAACAAACTATCCGGTCCTGTTCCTTCACTTCTCATGGAAAGATCAAAGACTGGGTCACTATCATTGAGGTTTGCTTTTCATTTCATTGAATTTGATGGCTCATGATTGGTTCATTGCTTGTTTCATGTGCTAACTAGTTTCAGTTGATTTGATTGTAGTATGGGAGGAAATCCTGATCTTTGTCTGTCGGAACCATGCAAAAGAGATAAGAAAAATTACGCCATTCCTATAATCGCCATAGTTGTTGCATCCCTAGTAGTACTGATCTTCGTTGCGTTGGTTATTCTCTGGAAGCGCAAGAGAAAACAAGGTACATTATGAAAGTTTCATGAAGAACCCATGAAAGTTCGGTTAATTGTTGATACTAAAATGAACTTTCTGATGGTCTTAGCTGCAGAGAGAGTAGTTAAGTTCCACGAAGACGAAGAAGGGACATTGAAGTCAGAGAATCGGCATTTCACATACTCTGAGGTTGTGAATGTTACAAACAACTTTCAAAGAGTGATAGGTAAAGGAGGATTTGGAACTGTTTACCATGGAGTCTTGAATGATGGCACTGAAGTTGCTGTGAAAATGCTCTCTCAATCATCAAACCAAGGATCCAAGCAGTTCCGGACTGAGGCAAGCCAGTACTTTATATCTGTCATAGACTCATAGTTATGTTAAAAGTATACAAGGCAAAAATGAGAAGGTTCAATCAACTTTCTTGAATTGCAGGCTCAGCTCTTGATGCGTGTTCATCACAGAAACTTGGCTTCCTTGGTTGGATATTGCAACGAAGGTCCAAACGTCGGGATCATCTACGAGTACATGGCAAATGGGAACTTGCAAGACCATCTGTTAGGTAATGAGCATCTGCGTAGATCGAGATATGGAACTTTTCTTCAATGCAAATGGTTATATTGGTATGTTAATGTTGCAGACAAAACTAAAAATGTTTTGAGCTGGAAGGAGAGGCTTCAAATAGCAGTGGATGCAGCGCAAGGTTCGCGGACAAATCTAGTGATTTTAGCATAAAAATTTCACTGCTCACTAGCATAAATTTTCATAAACTGACATGTTCTTTGCAGGGTTAGATTACTTGCACCATGGTTGCAAGCCACCCATAATTCATAGAGATGTGAAGACTGCAAACATTTTACTGAATGAGAAGATGCAGGCGAAAATTGCGGATTTCGGGTTCTCAAGATCCTTCCCAACTGAAAATGAAAGTCATTTATCCACTGCTGTTGTTGGGACACTGGGTTACTTAGATCCAGAGTAAGTCCTTGAACTCTCTTAAAGTTTTTATTTTTTATTATCATACTTCACATTGATTTGGCATGTTTGGTTGCTAAGATGAATATCAAGTTATGAGTTCAAAAATGTTACAAAGATGAAGTATGAATCATATCCGAAATTGGGTAAATCTGTCTTCTTCTTTTTTGTATATGAAAGGGCAATGTAATGCACGAGGCTCTCACCATTGTGGAGTCTAAAGATGGTCTTTTATGCACTCATACTTCACATTCCATCTTGATTTGGCATGTTTGGTTGCTCACATGAACATCACGCTATGAGTTCAAAAATGTTGTAAAGATGAAGTACGAGTCATATCCAAAATAGGGCAAATCTAGATTTATACGGAAAAGGACAATCCAATGCACGAGGGTCCCACCATTGTGTAGTCTGGTTATTTATGTAAACAATCTTATCCCTACTGTTACATAGGTTGTGTCCTTTACTCATAAGTCACGAGACTGCAATCTTACTGTTGCGCTAAGACTAACGATAGTATCTTTTCTATCAGATACTTCACATCCAACAGATTGACTGAGAAAAGTGACGTGTATAGCTTTGGAATGGTTCTTTTGGAGCTCATTACAGGCCAACCTGCTCTAATAAAGACCCATGGGAGCAAAACTCATATTGTTCAATGGGTTAGTGCCCTCCTAACAAGAGGGGACATAACAAGCATTGTTGATGGAAGGTTAGAAGGAAACTTTGACATGAACTCTGTGTGGAAAGCTATGGAGATAGCAATGGCATGTGTACCAGCAATGTCCATTCAGAGACCAACCATGAGCAATGTGTTGATGGAGCTGAAGGAGTGCTTGGAGATCGAACTCGACCGGGAACAACAGGCTGTGAGATTCATGGAAGGTCAAGTGAAGAAGGAGGAGAAGAAGAAGCAACCAAGCAACTCATTTGATCAGATGCAAAGTTTGGACTTTGAAATTGAAATGGGTCCTCTAGCTAGGTAGTAGTGAATAGTAGTGTTCAGAGTTCATGGCCTGAGTTATGATCAATAGTATACATGGCATTGCAGGTCGCAGGTCTAAACGGTCAGGCCAAAGACGCACACGTTTTTATTAACGTCGGTTTTAACGTGACTCAACACTTAGTGGGACATAGCATGACCGATAAAATATTATATAATAATAATGCTTGTGAGTTTTTTTACCCGACCCATTTTAGACCCGCAACCCAAATTAGAAAGCATATTCAATAGTATATATACATTTTGAAGAACAAAACAAGTTAGTTACTTTTTCATTTAGTCATGTTTGATCTTGTATTTTTATTGTTTTGGTTACTGAATTGTATAGAAAGTGCAGGAAAAGTGACATAATTAATAAAAAGATCCATCACAGTAGAAACTAACTATGAAAATAATAAAAAGATTGAAGAACGATCTAAAAATAATATGAGAAAAATTAATCTATATGTAGTGAACATAGACGTATGAAAGAGGATCGCAGAAGATGAGTCAGTAGTAACGATGAAACCAATCGATAATAAGTTTAATCAAATTATATCTGAAAATTTAATATGTGTTTATTTAATACGTAATAATAAGAATAAAATACTAAACCACCTCCTATAAAAAAAGATAAATGATGGTTCAAAGAAAATATTTCTATGAAAATGGAACAAGACAAAAGAAAGAACATGTGGAGTCTTTGTCTCTTTGCCTAGCTTTATTGTCTTGGTCTTGATCTACTTTTGTAACCATGTCCCACAATTATTGTACACAAGTGGATAATAATTGGTTGTTGGGGGATTTAACTCTGGTTTGATATTCTACTTTTCTATTATTATCCACACAAATTCTCTCAACATCTCGAGCTCAATCAAGAATGTCCATTTTGGTTCTAGAAGTGGTTGTGCTTCTCTTTATTGCTGCCTCAGGTGACATAAAATCAGTAGTTTCAAGAAGCAATGAACATGTTGTTGCAACAACAAAGCTCTCCTCTGAGTCTAAACCTTCTGGTAAGCATAAACTTCTGTTTCAAAAATGAGAGTCTCAACCTTCTGGCAACCACTAGGGCTGGCAATTCATGCCGTGTTCAAATTTTTTCGTGTTCTGCACGATCCGACACGAACACGACACGATTGGTAATCGTGCCACATGACCCAACACGAACACGACACGATTATGAACACAAAACACGAA
>JAYMTF010000233.1:0-43686 GCA_036897485.1 Pelargonium nanum
CTTTTATGGTTGTTTAGTTATTAATGAGAAGTACACATATCCCTTAAAAAAAAAAAAAAATAACATTTTTGAAACTATAATATCCACATCGATAACATTTTCCTCTTTCTTTCCCTGAAGCAGCCCTAGCGCGCACTCTCCTCCATTCCCCAAGAGAAAACACTAGCGACATCCAAAAAGCCCCCTCCGGCGTCGTTCCTTCGCCGAATCTTCTCGGCCTGCACCGAATCTCCCGAGATGGCGCATCGGTTGCTAAGAGATCTGGAGGCCGACGGATGGGAACGGTCCGATTTTCCGATCATATGCGAGTCCTGCCTCGGCGACAACCCCTACGTTCGAATGGTGCGCTACAGTTCCTTTAAATTTATGCTTTAATTCATCATTTTGCTTTATTGTTTGTCATGTCGCGATTGTTTCAACAATTATGGATAATTTTTTTTTTTTTACTCTTCTGAATTTGAGATTTAGAAGGAAGAATCATTTGGAAAGTTTGTTACCTATTCGCTTTCTATTGGAGATAGATTAGGTTTGATTGAGTGCTGTTTGGTTGATTGAAAATTCATGCTAAAAAAGTTACTGAGTCTCTTCGAATTAGGGTCAGAGAAGTTGTGAGAAGTGGCTGAACTAATGTTTTAGGAGCAGGATAGGTCGGTTCCGTTTCATAATTACTTTCCCCAATCCCTTTTGAGTGGAAAGTGTTCGATCTGGTTCTTGAATCAAACTGAGGCCAAAGGTTAGAAGGGTTTTGCATATACATTGAAGTGTGTAAATTTCAAGTTCGGTATTTTACTGAAACAAATCTCAGCTAAATCAACTAGGGTGAGGTCTATGGCCACTTTGTGACAGAAAACCTAACCTCAATAGGAGATAGTGTCTGTTGTAACAAGAGTTTGTGTCGTTAGAATGTTTCAGAAAACAAGTATTCAATGTTCGAGTGAATAATATCATCCAATATGTATAGCATGGGATAAACCCTTTGCATTTTTATGTGGTAAAACCTTGGGATGTAATGATTCTCATAATGTTAATTTGTTCTAATTTATTTTGTCAAAGAGAGCGAGTTGAAGTGCTTTTATATTGAGTTGCTTTGCAAATGAATGGTTTTTAGAGTGCTTTGTTATTGTTTTTCTTGTTGCTGGTTTATATGAATGTGTTTTTAAATATATATTTAATTGCAGACAAAAGCAGATTATGACAAGGAGTGCAAGATTTGTACACGTCCGTTCACTGTTTTTAGGTGGCGGCCTGGTCGTGATGCAAGATTTAAGAAGACTGAGGTTTGCCAGACTTGCAGTAAGTTGAAAAATGTTTGTCAAGTCTGTCTTCTGGATCTTGAGTATGGATTGCCCGTTCAAGTTAGAGATACTGCTCTTTCTATTAACTCCAACGATTCCATTCCAAAAAGTGATGTGAATAGGGAGTATTTTGCAGAGGAGCATGATCGCAGGGTATGTTTTGCTTTTTCTGTTATTAGTGACAGATTCAAATAAGTGACTTTATATATAATACTACCTGTGCTAAACTTTAGAACTTTGTGATTTATTTAAATCCGACCTGCTAGCTCTACGGTTTAAGGACTGCACTAATTGCATTGTTGGGTTTGGATAATTTAGTTTGGCCTTTTGTACTCCAGTTTGATGTGGTCAGCCAGTCATTATCATGTGGGTGTTTCTTGTTCTTCTCCCAACAGTTAAGAAGAGCAAGTATGTTAAATGTCAATCTTATGGATTTACTACTAGTTGGTATATTATCTCTTAATTTGGTATCGTTAGCTCTCCATGGTAAATGTTATCTGTTTTCTGGCACTGCAAATGTGCAGCTCTCTTTTACCTGTTTAGTGATATTTGTTGCATGGACTCACCCTTGATTTCTTACTCAATTAAACTCCTCTTCAGTTTTTTGGTTGGGCTCCCTTGTCTTATATTTAGTACACTTCACCTATTGCCCGTTTGCTACTTTTAAATTGTTATGTTTATTATTAGTTTGTTAGATTTTGACTAAAAGTTCTTATACTAGAGCCCATGAATACCCTGTGCTTTAACATTGTAAGGCAGAAACCTAATGCTTATATCATTAGATGCTATAGATGGCTTTAGTTGTGCTCTCTATCTGCTCTGTTCTCAAATGTCTATGCATATATGTGTTTCATGTATTTATCCTTATTCATGGTTGTTACTCCACACAGGCTAGAGCTGGTATTGATTATGAATCCTCGTATGGGAAAGCACGACCAAATGATACTATTTTGAAGCTTCAAAGGACAACACCATATTACAAAAGAAACAGAGCACATGTTTGCAGTTTCTTTGTTCGTGGTGAATGCACAAGAGGGTCTGAGTGCCCGTACAGGCATGAGATGCCAGTTACTGGGGAGTTGTCACAGCAGAATATCAAAGATCGTTACTATGGGTGTGTTATCTTTCCTCAACCCATTTGGTTTTGTGATTATATTTCACGTTCTATTTTATATTTTCATTGACACTTGGTAGAATCTGAATCATGCACTAGTTTGTTGACAGTGCATTACTTGTTAATATACTTATTCAACTGAAGGTGGGTAGCGGGTGTAGGGTTAGGCCTAAAGAAGTAATAAGAAAAGACGTTATAACATAAGTCTTAGTGAAGAAGATGGCATTAGATAGGACGGAGTGGAGGATAATACAAATGGAAGATTGATTAGAAGATCCCAAAGTTTTGTTAAAATATCAATGTAGCCGATCACAATTTTGTTTGAGAAATAGTTTGGTTGTTTTTATTACTTTATGCTCGTTCAACCCTTATAGTGGGTATTCGTTGTTCTCTGATTAACCTTAAATGTACAACGGGAATGTTATCAGATGCTGTTAGCATGGTGCAACTCATCACCATCTGGTGCATGTTAATGAAATATAATTGCTGCCACAACTTTAACTGCATTGTTTTTAGCATTATGTAAGGGTGTAATTAACTTCCGCTTGTGACTTCGGTTTCCTGAAGGATTCGTTCTTATTTCTTCAAAATGCCCACTAGATTTGATATGTTCCTTTAGCTTTCTGGTGTTGAATAGTTAAATGTACTGTATTACCATCTGTTTGAACGTTCTGCTGCACTAAATAAAAGCACAATGAACATGATATGTGAGTGCTCAAATTTGTAAACTAGTTGTGTTAACTTATCTTTTTCTCTGATAACTTATGCAGAGTGAATGATCCAGTTGCAATGAAGCTACTCAACAAGGCTGGTGAAATGCCCTCTCTGGACCCCCCTGACGATGAGAGCATTAGAACTCTCTATGTGGGCGGACTTGATGCAAGGATCACGGAGCAGGACCTAAGAGATAACTTCTATGCCCATGGTGAAATTGAATCTGTTAGGATGGTGCTCCAACGAGCATGTGCTTTCGTAACTTACACAACTAGAGAAGGTGCCGAGAAGGCTGCTGAAGAGCTTTCTAATAAACTGGTAATAAAGGGTCTTCGGCTGAAGCTCATGTGGGGTAGACCTCAGGCGCCTAAGCCAGACTCGGAAAGCACAGATGAAGGGAGGCAGCAAGCAGCCGTGGCTCACAGTGGGATGCTTCCAAGGGCGGTTATATCTCAGCAGCAGAGCCAACAGCTTCCTGGCACTCAGGACCAGCATCCGGCGATGCACTACTTCAACATTCCACCCCCACCTCAGCAGGATCGAGCGTACTATCCATCCATGGACCCCCAGAGAATGGGTGCCCTTGTTCCGTCTCAAGATGGCGCCGCTGGTGGCTCAGGAGAGAACAAATCCAGTTCAGATAAGCAGCATCAAGTGCCGCACTATGCTTACCAAAATGCGCCGCCGCTGCCACCTCCACAAGGGCAATATCAGCAACAGTTCTATCCACCATATGGATACATGCCGCCGCGGCCTCCACCACATTATCAGCAGTACCCTCCAGCACCACACTATCATTCTGGAATGCCCCCTCAGGCTAACCAACAATATCAGCAGTCTGGGCCTCCCCAACCAGCAGCTTCCCAGCAACAACAGTATCAGCATTCCGCACCACCTCCTCCGCCCCAAAATTATCAGCAGTCTGCAGCCGCGGGATCATCATCATCATCATCATCATCGCAGCAACCTGCAACTTCAGGGACCTCACAGCAACCTGAACAATCAGGGTAGTTGCAGCAATGAAATTTGTAAACTAAATCTTTTAGCTGTTGGGTACTCCCATCCCAGTGGTTTGGTTAATTCACTCATAACTTGCAAGCATTTTGAGTTGTAGGAGATATCACTGGTTCTGTTTGTGCTGGATCATTTTCTATTCTTACTTTCTTTTGTGCTCAAGGGCAAATTACAATTATCATATATCAGCTGTTTTGTTGCCTACAACTTCATTTCAGTGTTGCAAATTGTTGAATTAGAAATTTTTGAAGTGTTTGAATTTGGAAACGAGTAAATGTTTGAGGAAGTTAGAACATGGTGATTTTTTATCATTTGAGTTACACATAAGGGATAGCTTTTTCCTATGACCCCACTTCATACACAAAAAGACTTGAACATAATGCTTCAAAAGGAATTCAAATATGTAAAAAAAAAATTAATAAATTTTAAATCAATCAATTTTTTTACTTTAATTACAATTATAACAAATTGAAAATACTTTTTTTTTCATAAAAAAAATGGAAATAGTTTTTCAGAAAGTACAACCCAGTTCCGAGAAAGAAAGAAAGTACAACTCAACACAGCCAAAGAAAGAAAATGCTTACGCAATGACGTGGCAGTTAGTAACCTGTCACAGCACGAACCAAAGAGAACGTACCGGACTCGGATACGTTTATGGACCATGCAAATTTATTCAGCCGGATTTAATAGATTGCTGGCGTCCGCTTCTCCAGAAACTTCTATTCTGTAACATTCGCTTCGCCAGTTGTTTTTTTAGAATCTTACCATCCAAAAAAATATACTTCTAATAATCGTCACTGCACATTCTCGAAACCGAGAGATTTCGAGAGCGTTTGTTGTTGCGAGCGTTGCCTGATCGGTCGTTTACGTGATTATTTGTGCTCATATCATACGGTATCTCTCTCGTTCTTCATTTTATCTTCCGATTTTTCTTTTCCTTCGAATAAATTTGATTTTGTGTGCTATTTTATGGTGTGCTTGTTAAGATCGTTTGAATCTAACTTGTTATACATTTCTGATTATCTGCGCAATGAACCTATGACTATTGTGTGATTGATTGCTAAATGAAATTCTTCTGTATGTTTTATTATTTTAGTTAATGTGTATACCGATCTCCAGATTTATTAATTTTACGTGATAAATTTATTATTTATAAAAGGTTTTCATCAAAGAAATTTTTCGAAGCCTTTGAGTTGTGTATATTTTTACTTGGAATGATCCTCGAACAATATTGAATTATCATTACTAGATTGAGGCCTTGGAAACATTATATTTTTGTAGCATCTCAGCGTCTGGAATTTGAATTTACTACAGTGGATTTGGATTTTGTGGTTATTCATTACTAGATTGAGGCCTTGGAGAATTTATGTTTTTGTAGTATCTTAGTATCCAAAATTTGAATTTATGTCAGTGGAATTGTATTTTGTGTCTTAAGTGTTGTGTTTCTTAATGCCTTTTTGGTTCTCTGTTTTAAGTTTTTGTCTGTGGAGATGAACCTGAGATATATTGATTTGATTGGTTTCTTCTTATTGAAGAAATATTTCATATATAGTGTCATTTGGGTGCTTATTATTGATGTGCCAGTGGAGTCAGTTGATTTTATGTATGGACTTTCATGAGTAATTGTTTAAAATTTGACACAGTTCTCTGCTTGCTCACAAGACTTTTAGGATTATGTTATTTTGTTACTGAATATTGTTATATACATGTTTATGTAATTTCTAACTAATTCTTTTTGTACGTCATCCCAGATGTCGTATTCGAAGAGGTCAAGGTGTGTTTTGTACTTTGATTTCAATTTTGACGATTTACTTATGTTATCAATTATAGTTTTGCTGATTTGTTTGTCTATATTCTGTCACAGGTATTCCCCCTCTCCTTCCCGATGCAGAAGATACAGTAGGTCTGTCTCAAGGTCTTTGTCGCCACAGTCAAGGTCACTTTCAAGGGGGCATTCAAGGTGAGGGCTTAATCGTCTAAATTGTGATTAATTCTGCTTCTGAATTGTGTTATGTGGCTCTTACAATGTTTGACTTTAATGTTAGGAGCGGCGATTCAACTGATGCTGAAAATCCTGGAAATAATTTGTATGTGACAGGATTGTCTCATCGGATCACCAAGAGAGATCTTGAGAAGCATTTTTCAAGTGAGGGGATGGTATGATTATAATATGTACTTCTCTTTTTTGGGAATTATTTTCTTCATACTATTAGTCTGTTATGTGTAGTCACCAACATTGTTTGGATAAAATGGCTTAATTGTTGTTGTTTATGTTAGTCACTCTATGATCTTAGGGCTTTATTTTTTATATTAGATAACCATTTGATAATTGTATGTTACTTAAAGTGAATGGACTATATATACTTGGTTATAGTTTTTTTATTGGAACTTATGGGTTTGACGGTAAACTTCATTGTGTCACTTGAGTAAAACCTAAGTCCCCACTTGTCAAAACTCTTTTCTGAAAAAATTGAAATCGAGTTTGTTTCAAAATTGGGCTACAAATAATGCATTGAGCTTTGACCGCTAAAAACTGAATCTTGTTTGTAGGTTTTGCACTTGTACTTTTGTAAGTAGCTCATTCATTTTACACTTTTATAATGTGGGACTTTCGTCGCCACTTCAACAAGTTGCCTTGCTTGTTTGTGTTACTATTATGCGTTCTTAATAGTTTGACTTGACCTTAACAGGTGGTAGATGTTCATCTTGTGGTTGATCCATGGACAAGAGAGTCTCGAGGTTTTGGGTTTGTTACAATGTCGACCCTTGAGGAGGCTGAACGTTGTGTCAAGTACTTGGACCGTTCAGTTCTGGAGGGCCGTGTCATTACAGTAGAGAAGGTACAGTTCTGTTAATGTTGATTATCTTGTTTAAAAAATTTGCTTCTTGTTTCCTCCCGAGACATTATCCGAATTTTCAGAATGGCTTGCTATTTATTATTAGTTTCCTCGAAATTGAAAGTTGTTGCTTCTTTTCGCTTGAAGTTTCTTGTGGCAGCAGGTTAGCTGTGTGTAGCAGCTCTCCAACAAAGTACAACCTGATCAAACAAATCAAATACATCAAGTATCAGACTGTTAGGGTTGTATGCCCTACATTTCTCTCTTTTGATTTTTTGCTTTCCGCTGTTTCTCTTATGTCGTGCAGTTGCTTGCTAAACCCATCCTACTCGCTGCCTATCTCAGATTTATGTTTCCTTGTAATTCTGTGATCTTATTTGTTGCTTTCTTGCAGGCTAGAAGGCGGAGAGGTCGAACTCCTACTCCCGGAAGATATCTTGGGCTGAGAACAGTTCGCGGTAAGATGATTTTCTCATTCAATGTGTAATGTGTTGCCTAATGGCTTTCAGTTTCCACTTTATTATTCGTTTCATGTTATCTAAAACATTCCTTGCTTCTTGTTCTAGTGCACCATCGATCTTCTAGCTACTCTCCCCGCCGGTCTCCCAGTTACTCCTCCCGCCGATCTCCCAGCTACTCTCCTTACCGAAGAAGCAGGAGTCGCTCACCTCACTACTCATCTGAACGAGATCGGAGCAGATCTTACTCTCCTTACCACAGCCGGCAAAGATCATATTCTCCTTATGATAGACGGCGCAGATCATACTCTCCATATTACAGACGTCATGGATCACGCTACTATAGTAGGTCACCTTCTGTCAGAAGGCGTGACCGATCTTACTCTCCATATGGATCCAGGCACTACTCTCCCGATGACCGATACTACGGAGGGAGGCGTTACTATCGCTCTGTCTCCCGTTCCATTTCCCGAAGCATTTCAACGAGGTCAAGGCGAAGGTGGAGGAGGAGCTATTCTCGCAGTGTCTCTCCCAGGCCAAAGAGGACGAGCTCGAGGAGGAGCTGCTCGCCTAGTTTCTCGCCTAGGCAACCAAGGCGGAGCTACTCTCGAAGCGTGTCACCGAGAGCATGGAGCTCAAAGAGAAGTGTGTCAAGCGATAGCTACTCGTCGAGGAGCCCTAGTGCAACTCCAAGTTCAAGATCTGTGTCTAGGTCTGCCACTCCTAGGTCCGCATCTCCTTCGTCCTGAAGGAGAGGGATTTAGAAATTCTGTGCCTAGCTAGGTTTTAAGGAACTGTGGTTGGCTTTTGAGACCCATTGTAATAGACCTTATGAATTATCTGTGCCTGTATGGATGTTTTGAAATTTTTGCTGGTTTGAAAATGAATCAGCTATTGCTTATTATGTTGTGCTTGTGGGGGCTGTTTCTCATTGTTGCTAGACAATCTAACCATAATATGATTAACCTTTACGGATAAGGTTGATCAATTGGTTTGAGTTTGCAGTGATGCAAAGGTTCGATTTTCTAAATTCGTGACATCACACCTAATGTATATTATTGTGTTTGATGTTTATGGAAAAAACTGACTCCTCTCTTTGGATCGGAAGTTTTTGGTGCCACATGAGATCAATTCTCTCGATGTGGTATTATACCTATTTATATTATCATGATTGACGTCCATGAATAAAGTTGACTCTTATCTTTGAGCTGAGACTTGGTTAACGTCCATGAATAAGATTGACGCTCATCTTTGAAATGAGGCTTTGGGGTGGTGCACGAGATCAATTCTCTCAACCCGTGACATTGTATCCCATTTTTTATTATTGTGGTTGACGGCTTGGAATAAGGTTGACCCCTCTCTATATTGGGAGTTCAGGGCGCTGCATGGGATGTAATCTTATAACGCCTCATGACTTACTCAGAAAGAAAATAAAATCAGTAACACATTTTAGGCCATTATTTTGGTACTTAGTTGTTGTGCCTAATACAGCTCCCTTTGGACAAGAGTTTCTCAAGCTTCATTCTTGAAAAAATCCTACATAATGGAGAATTAATATTGATACCAGCTGAGTTCAAAAAAAAAAAAAATACTGATACCAGCTATTTAACCTGAGTAATGTAATTCTCGAAAGTAAACATACGTATGTAAGGATATGTAGTCAAACGAATTGTTTGATAGAACAAATGTTTGAACTTAAGGGAACAGCAAGCCATAGCGATGCGAAAGAACAATACATCTGATCTGTGGCTGGTGAAACGATATGGACATTTGTGGCATACGTGTGATGCTACCTTTTATTCCTCCTACCTTATAACACCATAGATAATATAAATATGGAACTCACGTTTGCATAATTCGGACTTACGGCACACGGCACTCCTTTATGTTCCAGATATCTTTGGCGTACTGCGCAATGGTCCGATCACTGCTGAATTTGCCACTCCCAGCTGTGCTTAGTATAGACATTTTGAGCCACTTCTTCTGATCCCTGCAGGAAAACAACATTGCGACTTGTAAGGAAAAGCCTAATTCTAACTAACACATTCTTAATTTTCACAAGAAATGAAAAGTGGATTACTATTTTGGATTGGAAGGAGCATATGTTAGGCTCATTTCTTGTAGAGGGGTGCTTTGATAAGCTTATATACTCCCTTTATCTCAAAATTAGTGTCCTCTTTCTTTTGCTTTTTTGTTACAAAATGAGTGTTTCTTTCTACTTTAGAAAGTTAGTTATGCACGAAATACCAATAGTATTCCTATAATAAGTCAGCATCCCTCGAGTTTGTTACATGTGTCTACAGGGATTCAAGAGTAAATGTACAACACTAACTTAATTTTTCTCAAAACAGAAACCAAGACACTGATTTTGAGATGGATAGAGTACTATGCAGGATGGTATAGTACATGTAGGGTTGTGGGGCGCTGGTATATAGAGCTGGCAGTTCGGGATTCAGGATGAATTTTTAAGGGTTTAGGTTGAAAAGACCTAACATGACCCTTGTACAGGTCGTCCGGTTTGATATGCAGTTCCCCTGACAAACCCGACCCAAGAGGTTAATCAGGTCTATTTATATTGTACCCATCCCACAAAAATGCAGGTCAGATTTCGTGTGCCCAAGGGTTCAAGTCCAAATTGCCAGCTCTACTGGGATAGTACAACCAAAGGCTCATCATTGAGGTCACAAATGTTTTATTTTATCTTCACATACTGTATGTGCTCAATTGATGTCATGTTTGTGTTATCAAAGTGAATAACTTACTTGTAAGCTTCATCTACTTTTGCTTGGGCATCCATGTAGCCTGGGAAGTCATAGCCAACAAGAAAGTAATCACCACGACCATAACCGGAGTTCCCCTCCAAAGAGTCGAGGAGTGGGTTGTAGTCATAGCTTCCAAATGCTCCACTTCTTATGAACTGTTTTGCCTCCTCGAATCGAGGATCTGGCTTGAACTGCGTGATCAGCAGCAAACATCACATATAGATGTTATGGTAGCTCAAGGAACTAAATTAGGGAATTTAGACGCCCGAAATGTTTATTTTAAAGGAATGATTTCATACCAGCCCATTCTCTCTATCCTTGCGCAGCTTAGGGACCTCATCTGCTGTCGCTCCAAAGAGAAAGAAATTATCTTCCCCAACTTCTTCTCTGATTTCGACATTAGCCCCATCCAATGTTCCTATTATGAGGCAACCATTGAGGGCAAATTTCATGTTGCTCGTTCCACTTGCCTCCATCCCTGCAGTACTGATATGCTGTGATAGTTCGCTTCCTGGAATAAGCACCTCTGCTACTGATACATTGTAGTTTGGAACAAAAACGACCTGAAAGTGTCACCATTTAACAGCTCGTAAGCCCCAGTAAAACTAATACTTTTAAAAATCAAAAACATCATATACTATTGTATGGATTTGCTTTGAGGAAAGTAAATCCAAGAATTGAGCATTATCTTAAGCCAACGTAAACTGTAATTTCAATTACCTTCAAATAGCTATTTACTTCAGGATCAGTGTTGACAACTGAACCAACGTCATCCACCAGCTTGACTATTCTTTTAGCATTAGTATATGTTGCAAATGCCTTTCCTCCAATCATGACAGTGCGGGGAACTGTTTTCTTTCTCTCTTCAGGGCTCATTTCCTGTCAAAGTTCAGTTTTAATTTTTAAGAAAATACCTATGTATTTGCCCGTAAATTAATACAACGCTCTTACACTCTATGGGAGGTTTGTACTACATTACCTTCAACTTCTTGTATCTATAGATTGTGCCCAAAATATTTAGCAGCTGTCTCTTATATTCATGGATGCGCTTAACCTGTATATCGAATAGGCTATTTGGGTCAATGCTTACACCTGTCACACGCAATATGTATTCTGACAAACGCTTCTTATTGGCCATCTTTGCTGAAGCCCATTCAGCTTGGAGTTCTGCATTGTCAGCAAACTATTGGAGAAAGATTCAGTGATGAATGAAATCTTAATGCAGTTACAATATACAATCTGATGATGGAGAAAACAATTGCATGGCACATACTTTTCGAAGACCTGTAAGTAGGTCAAGGTTGGTAACCCATTCATCAGTTTTCAACCATTTGCTGATTATACCGCTTAGCTCAGGGCTGCAGAATTTGAGCCATCGTCGAGGAGTGATGCCATTGGTTTTGTTCTGAAATTTGGTTGGCCATACAGAGACATAGTCTGCAAATAGCTCATCTTTTAAGATATCACTGTGTAACTGGGCAACTCCATTTACCTGCAAAGTTATGACCAACCACAAGTTAAAGAGAAATCTAGACGGAAAAAACTAAGGAAGCAATATTATGGTCACAAATCAACCTCAGAGAATAAAGAACAGAAAAGAGAAGACTTGAGGAGAAAAGGCTAAGAAGCAACATAAGTGTGTGTATAGACCAAGAGATCCCAGTTGATTTGATGGAAAGCAGAAGGGTATATAACCAAATAAGCTAAATAGATACTCTGGTTGGTAGCTTCCAGCAATTGACCTCTTACCGTATGTCCAGACACCACACATAAGTTTGCCATCCGCACAACAGGCTTTTGGGGATTGTTATCCAAGATGCACATGCCAGCAAGCTTGCTCTCTAGATCCTTTCGTGTACTACGTATCATATCAGAGAACTGCAAGATAAGATTCCTATATACGTTAATACTATTATTGTATCTAGAAGGGAACAAGAAACAGGTAACTAATCAATCTTTCCACTAAAACAGTATAATACTACATTTACAAGTACACCAAAAGAAAATAAATAAGGGTCATTAGTGTACCCGCTTATCGATTTCCTCAATGATTTCCATATGGCGAGGAAGAAGCTTCCGCATTACAACTTGTGACCATTTCTCAAGTGCTTCAGGGAGGACTGTGTGATTTGTATATGCAATTGTCCTGGTTCATTCAAGTTCACTATTCATTAGCTCCTAACATAACTGTGCACCACAAACATGCCTAAAGAAATACAACAAAAGAGAGGACTGTGCTACAACAACAGCAAATGTATGTGATTAACCAACCAAATTTAAATAGCTCACTTAGTTGTAATATCCCATGCCTCGTCCCATCCTAGCCCTTCCTCATCCATAAGTAAGCGCATCAACTCTGGAATTGCAAGAGTAGGATGGGTATCATTCAGTTGGACAGCAACCTTGCTGGGGAAATCAGACCATTTCCATGAACCCTCCCCATTTCTCCTCTCCTTAAATCTGAAAATAATGTCCTGTAATAGGGTGCATGATTAGGTCCAACATTTTAGCTAACAGCTATACATGAAATTTCGTAAATAACCACAAGAAATCTGCAAGGAAGCCATACAGTTGTACTTTTGGAAGTAATGCATACTCATGACCTTTGTCAAGTATTGACATAATTATCTAAGAATTTGGAAAGATTAGATATAACTACAAGAAATGTTGTATTACGTACAAAATCTATTGTGGTTATTTACAAAATGCAATACTTGTACATTACCCATACAAAAATGAAGTATCTATATGATAATGTGGAATTCTGATGATATGATAATGACAGAGGTGCATAGCAGTTGCATCACAAGGGGCGACAAGAATGCAACAAAGAAAGATGTAAGATAAACAAACCAACCTGAAGTGATGCACTGCAGAGAAAGAATTGCTGCTTCAGTCGTAATAGCTTTCCATTTTCTGTGGCATCTCCAGGATATAGAACAGCACAAATCTACAAGAACAGATGTGTTTTCAAAGTTAATGGCATATTCTACAAAAAAAGGGTGGCTGAGCGCACAAGGCTTCACCAAAGTGGGGTCTGGAGAGGATCAGTGCATATATAAGAATGGATTGCTGGAAGTACTCTAGTCTCCAAAGTATTAACATTCAAGTCTTTAACTGTAAATCTTGATGTGTACAAAAGGAAAGGCAACATCCTCCAGAATGTAACTACATTTCTATAATGTACAGCAACAGTAATACAGTGTAGCTCATCAGACTGCCCCTCTCATCGAGTCAATTAACATACCTGTTGAGCTCGAGAGTGAAGCTGAGCAGCTGATTCATATTGTCCATCATTGAACTGAAAAAGATTGAAATCCTTGGCACAGGCTTTTGCTTCCCACAATCGAAGACTATTTGTATTCTTGGTTTTGTATCCTGGAATTGGCACATCATAAGCTAATGCTTGGAAAGCCTCACCTTCAACCCATTCCCGACTGTAATATATTCAGATAGCTGACATCAAATGATGAACAAGTATACCTAAAACGATCTATGTTCCATGTGTTTTTTAGAGGTGAAATAAAATAAATGTAGTTAATGTTTTTCACTCGAATATATATACTATGTACAAACAATTAAGCAGCAGTCAACAAAGAAGCAAAGTCTTGTAGTAACACTTACGATCCATCGGGATGAACCTTAACGTGACCAAAGAATTTAACAGGGAAGACAACATCATGTCTTACAATTTCCCAAGGACTAAATTTCTGCATAATTTCCATGAAAAAGGATAAAGCATCAGCAAGATTTCATGACAAAGGAAATATCCAGAGTTTTTGTAAGTGATATCAGACCTCAAGCCAATCTTCAGCACTTTCTTCTTGTCCTTCCTTGGAGATCCGCTGCTTAAAAAGCCCGTATCTATACCTTAAACCGTAACCCCAGGCAGGCAAATTTAATGTTGCCATGGAATCTAGGAAACATGAAGCAAGTCTGCCCAGACCACCATTTCCTAATGCTGCATCTTTTTCCTACCAATATCCATTCAGAATAATCATCAACATTCGGCATGTTGACAGGTTTGTATCGAGGTTCATCTTATAATACGACTCCAACCAAGGAATGAAAACTAATATAATTCTTCCTCAATGATAGAATGATGCATTGGAATAGAAGTGAAGTTTACTAAAATGCCCTGTTTACAAATAATTGATGACATATCCATAATAGGGTAGTCTCATCGGTCCTTGGGGAGAATGAAAGAAATTTAAATGAAGCAAGTATAATGAGAAACAATTTACACAAAGAACAGCAAGAACACATTTCTGTAATGTTTTGATTCTTAGAGTCCCTATAATATGACGGGATGGGATGCCTATCACTGTTGGACAAAGTACACTATCATGTTGAAGATAACTGTTTGAACAAGAAATTATACAGCACCTAAGAGATAATATTGACAACGCAGGGTGTTGAAACAATTACATGTATGAAGGCTGTGAAAACTGGTATATGTGTGCATCTATATATATATATATATTACATAAAAAAGTAATAAAATACTATATTACCTGTTCAGTGATTTCCTCAAGCTCATGTCCCAACTTATTTAGAGCATCAGCATATGCATCTTGAATTTTAAGGTTCCCAATTGCATTAGTCAGTGCTCGCCCTTGAAGGTACTCCATTGATAAGTAATATGTTTGCTTTGGATCAACTTTGTGATAGTGAAGGTAGGTCTCATTCCATTGCTGCAAAGTGTAACAAAAGAGGCAAGCTGTTATGGTCAACCCATTAGGTCTATACTCTACTAGCAGCAAAATGATAATATGCACATCTCCATCTGTGTTGACCAGTAGGAACCAGCAACTGATTGACAGAATCATCATATTTGTTTTGCTTTCAACAATAACTCACTCTTAATAAGAAACATCGA
The DNA here is from genome assembly GCA_036897485.1 of Pelargonium nanum. Taxonomy (NCBI): domain Eukaryota; kingdom Viridiplantae; phylum Streptophyta; class Magnoliopsida; order Geraniales; family Geraniaceae; genus Pelargonium; species Pelargonium nanum. The sequence goes on from JAYMTF010000233.1 coordinate 15,074, forward strand.
ACATTGAAACTACGTACAAATCTATACACAACATAATGAAATTTGAAACAGAATTACATACATAACATTCAGTATTATGAATAAGCATAACATAAAAGGTCAACTCATAAACATTTGCCAAACAAATATTTCAACAATAGTACTTAGAAGTTCAGAAGTGAGCTGACTTTTATCAGACGATCGCGAACACTCTCAGCTGTTGCAAAGTATGCCTGCTCTGGCTCAAATTTGAAAGCAGAGAAATGTGGACTGTATTGTGCATGGTAATTGATGTTCTCAGCAATCTCCGTTGGCTCCTCAGCCAATGGATGTGCAACTGCTGCAACTTTGGCAGCTGCAGCAGTACCATTTCCTTTCGTTGCCATACCTGCACTTAAAATTTCAAAACTGTTAACACACCGTATATTCTTCAAGAATTACATTTGCTTCAGCCCTATAAATCTCCAGCTAAATGGTCCCAAACAAATTCTGACAAAAAGTAGGTACAAAATTAAGCAATGAATTGACCTCTTAACATTATAATATTACATAACTTAAAGTTAATAAAACAAAAACCTACACCCAAAGGATACTTCAATACCTTTTTTGAAAGTCATGCAGTAAAAAATATATAAAAAAGAATTGTTTATATTTTCTTCAGATTCCTCATAAACCAAACAAAGTAAAATTAGTTATGAGATTCATATACAAACACAGATTCAGTACAATTTGTATGCCAAGCAGACACACATACACGTGTATACATTGACATAATATATATAAAAATATATGAATCATTACATTCTCATCGTCCAAATCCAATACAAAACAAAAATTTCCACTAATTTTTTTTTCTTCCATTTCTCTCTTCCTCCCAAACAAGGCCAAAACAAATTTTCCTCCGTAAAATTATTAAAAAAAAAAAACTGCGATTCGCAATACATCTACAAATTATTTAAATTGACAGGAAATTAGAGATTAGAACAATACCAGATCGAAAACGCCTCCAATTCAAATCAGGTAAGAGAAACAGTGAGCCAGTGGCTCAGAGGTTCAAGTTGCGGAGAGAAAAATCGGAGGTAAAGATCTCTTTGAGAGGTCTGGAGTGCGAGAGAGAAGATATTTATAGAAAGAGTGGAATCGAATATGCGAAAAGGCTACGATATTTTGTAATGATAAAACAGACAAAAGTAGCGAAAAAATATCAGAGAGAGGAAGTGGAGGAAGAAGACGAAGAGGTTTCTTTCTTCTCCTTCTGTAAATGCAAATGCAAATGCTGAAAAGTGTGTGATTGAAGTGATGGCATTCACGTGAATGGAGAGAAGATGGAGCCAAGTGAGTGAGTGTTGTGTGGACTGATAAAGTGTGGAGTGAGAGGCGGACATGGCACGTTTCATATCGGGAATGTGTATTTTTCTCTCTTTTTTTGGATTTTTTTTTATTTTTTTGGGATTTTCATGGCTGGTACACGTGGAAGCATTTAAGCTTAAGATTTTGCATAAATTTTATAACAGTATTGCGTTTCTTTTATTTCGAGGTTAATGAAACATTTAGTTAGACGATACTTTTAGAACTAATTCGGAGTATGATATTTGACTTAAGCTTGAATGCTAAATCCTTACGTTGGGCACTTGAATTGATGGACATGGCTTTGATGAGTAGCTTGTTAGTTAGGACATGAACACCATAGACGAAATCACATCGTTAAGTGAAATTTGATGATGTATGCCTCTAATTTTACCTCAATGTGAAAATAAGTCTCTATCATACTAAAATGAACATTAACATATATTCTGACTAGAAAGAGAACATTTTGTTGGCCTAACTTTGTTGTGGGTTCTTTTTGGACCCATATTTTATACAACTTTCCTCCAAGTGTCTGCCATTACAAGATTTGAGACCTGGTGAGTTCTAATTGTTTGATCGAGACACGTGGTTGAAATATATACGACATTTCATGATTCATGATTCATGAACAACGTTCCTACAGTGTAACTAAATAAACATCCAAACACAGTTTAACTAATGAAACATCCAAACAAGCACGCAAGTTTAATTGAAATTGAACCGTTTATTTGTGATCTACAACTATAGCAACAAAAATGAACGGCATTTAATGCAACGGTAGTCAAATCTTGCCGGTCAGAAAATGACGTGTACGGCTGAAAGAAGCACTTGACTAGCTGAAACTCTGTTGCCATCTCCTGTATCTATGAAGAGATGGATCTTTCATTCCCATCAGTTCAATAAAATTAATGAATTATTTTATATAAAAAAATTATAATAAGAAATGGGTGTACATTTTCATAAATGTTTGCCAAAAGAATTATGCTGAAACAAATTTGTAGTTTTTATCATCTCGGATCCCAAATGATGTATCTCTGCAATTCTCTGAATCTCTTTCAGGAAAATTTGCTGTAGAATTTGAAGGATAAGAGAAAGCTCTTTCTCTAAACTTTTTGCGGATTTTCCACAAGAGCTCAGCACATTTCTGCATGGAGGGTCTTGATTGTCTTGAAGGTGCAAGGCAGAGGTGAGCCAGTTTCAGGACTTGCTCTACTGCCCGGTTTGATGCTGGACTCCTCGTTAATCTCGGGTCCATGGCAAGAAAAGTCTTCCCGGATGTTAGCATCTGGATTGCCTGTATAAACATATGATTGTCTCAGAATATAATTTTCTTAACAAAAGCTGCTCCAATCATAAGTACCCAATAATGAAAAGAATGTGCAAAATGTAATATCATTGCAGGACATGCACCTAACAGTGATGGATGCTATTGAGGTGTGCAAGGTCACATTTTTCTTTTATGTGGGCTCAACGCTTGCATAATCAGGGGCCACAGGGCAGGCAACATAAATGAAAACTCCTATATCATTTTAAATCTTAACAGTTTGGCTACAAATAATGGTTTGTGTTTCAAATACTAAAAGATCAACCTTACTAGTTATTACTAGTGTTTCACTTCCACCATCATATGTAACCTCTATATCTTATATCTTACTATTGTGGGACTTTAGTCACCACTTCAACAAAGGCATTTAAAATATGACTATTATGCAACACTATCCACAACATTGAGACTATATGATATGAAAAGGTGCGACTCCAACTTTATGCATAGAGGTTATCACATGTTTACGCTACATTGTGATTAGACAATGACTACCGTCTGATAAAGTTCTCTTCCTTCAGTTACAAGTAAATAAGTATCAATCAAACAAACAGTTATTTTAGTTTAGTGTCATACATATGCATATTATCTTAGACTGCACTCTATAATATTCTCCTTTTCCCCTAATCTTCTCAAGCACCTTCACTAAAAATTTCTTACAAGAAGGCTACTGGTATTTACTACTTTTATATTAGAAGAAACTGTTTTTCTCGTGTAATCAACATTGCTTTTTGATTTGCTAGAATCTAAACTTGTTAGTCATTGTCACTGACTTGTGCATTGATATTCGTGACTAAGATGACTATAGCTACTCACAGTTTGGAGATCCCAAAATTTCATTTGGTGACATGGTTTGCAATGCATTTAAAGCTAAATAGGTTTCATAAAACACAAATATTGAAGTTCTATGGGGATGCTTAGAGTCGGAGCGCTTACCCATCTTATAGTTACTTTCTCTCTTTCGGGTCTTTCTGTTTCTATTGGATGTCTTACCAGTCATAAGTTCTACAAGCACAACACCGAAGGAGTAAACATCACTCTTTTCGGTGAGCTGAGATGTCCTGAGGTATTCAGGATCCAAGTACCCAGAAGTGCCTTTGACCTGAGTTGAAATGTGAGTAGCCCCATCTTCTGCAGCCATTCGCGCAAACCCAAAATCCGCAACTTTGGCCCTGAGTTTCTCTGTGATGAGAATGTTAGATGCTTTTATGTCTCTGTGAATTATTGGATGATCTGTCAATTACATAGCAGACTTCAGGGTTTTGAAAGCTTCTAGAATCCAAAATCGTGTATAATGTTATAACTATCCTGCTCTGAGTTGTTAATATTCCATTTCTCAAAATGTTATGAGAATAAGCATCTTCCTAGTGTAAGATTTTTAAGCTAAACAGCCTTGGTTCAATAGGAAATAGTGTACGTACCAGTGTACATGTGAAGATAGGTGACTGCATGAGCGACATCAATTGCAATGTCCAGACGCTCAGCAATTTCAAGTCCATTTCCATGTGTGCCTGCATTCAAGAATGGTTATTCTGTCACATTGCTTCCTTTCAAAATTTAACATGTTGTTCCACAGGGTGTACATGGGAAGAGGTGATATGCCTTCCAAATATCAGCTTGGAGGCTATAGCTACTCAAAGATCAGTCTCAGATATCTCATACATTACTATCTTCCAAATATCATTACTTATCTCCTTCATTGCTTTAACGACAACATCAGTTCGGAATGGTAAATACAATTATACATGTTGCTTTAACTTACCTGCCAGATGTTCCCTAAGTGTCCCGTTGCCTACGTATTCAACAGCAATAATCCGATCTTCTCTGTGCTCCATGTATCCATATAATCTTACTAAATTAAGATGTTCAATCTTTGACAAGGTAAGTATTTCATTCTTGAACTCCGATGCTATGTACTTGTCATACGTGTTCTGTCACAAAAGTCCACGTCATTTGACTGTTAATAAGTGACCGTCACATGTGCAATTAATGAGCCATCAAACAATATTTCTTTAGTTTCATTCTCTAAAAGTCACAATGGAGCCATTTTATTGTAGTTTGCAAAACATAAGTACTGTTAAAAAATCATACCCAACTGTGTGTTTTCAATTATGAAAGTTCCAGCAGTACTTATAGCTACTAAGGTTAACTCCTGATGCTATATATGAATCTCTTCTGTTACATATTAGGAACACAACTTAGTAAATCGATACCTTTTTTGCACGTTTTATAGCAACAAGAGATCCATCCTTGAGCATCCCCTTGTATACAACCCCAAAACTGCCTTCCCCAATCTTATTTGCTCGAGAGAAATTTTGAGTTGCCTTCCGGATCTCTTCATAAGAGAAATTCCCTCCCCCAATCAGTCCAGTTAAGGAGCCATAGGGGTCAGAGTAATTTAATATTGATGAACTACTGCTATTGGTTTCAGTAGAAACATCTGTTCTCCTACCATCATCTGTTGAAACTGCAGGTTATTGGAAAATAAAATTGAGGAACTACATGAGAATTGTATAATAGAAGTGCTTTATATGGAACACAAATGAAATTAACTTACAGGATATTCCTCTGACTTGGCTTTCGCTTGCGCTCATATCGGACGTAGCAGCTTTGTAGGTACCCTTTCTACTCCAAAGGTGATAGACTCTGAAAACTCCTGCAATTTTCTTGACCGCCGCCTTTATGTACTTGGATACAGGTTGAGTTTTGGGATGCTTCTTGCTCGTATTTTGAGCCTTTCGGCTTGAGCGGTTGATAAGGGGACTAAATGTTCTCTTCATCTTTAAGAGTAGAATGGAATATTGCTAACAAAATATTTCTGATCATACATGTTCCTTAACTTAAATGTGAAGTTTGTTGCTGGCTTATTTGCATGCACAGAAGACCAGTTCAACTATAGTGCCGTTGGTCATTGGTTTCTTCATTGAGTGGAAGTCCATAACATCATTTTAAATTTAAATAACCAAGTCATTACCAAAACGAAAACAACTGAACAACCTAATCATTTGACTTTTTGTCAGGCAAAATATGTAGTATATTCCTCAGACTTCTGGACTAATAAATATACTGTATTAAAATATTCTGACCTAGAAGGCTAGAATGAAACAAAAACATGTTACAGATCCTTAATTGACCAGAAAACTGAATTTTCTTTTGCAAGCCATAATTGGCTCTGTATTATTGGCCACAGGTTAGTCATAAGCTCGCTAGCTACACAGCTATGCCCTTTGCTAAAATTGACACATACAACTTTAAGACAGAGTTTCAAAGGTTGACATATACAACTAAAAAGGCATAATAGAAGACAGCTATAGAGATAAACGTACAGCTTATCATACCTACTTGCAAAATCTTAAGATATCAGTTCAGTCAGGATCTCATTGGTGAACCTGAAAAACATATTCTTCAAGAATGAGGCACTGTAAGAACATCTACAGTACATCTTTGAATTTCAGGTCCTTTACATGAAATCAATGGAAAACAAGGAAAGAAAAAAGAAGAAGGAAAAGAAGGCAAGTTATAACTCTATATAGGAGAAAATTCACATAATAAACATTCTCCACCATTCTTCAGTTTGTCTGCTCCTTCAGTTTCAAGTGTCGATTCTGTACAATCCATCGTCAACTAATGAAGCTTTTGTCAGGTAGTCCAATTATCTCATTTAGAATCTGTCAACAAAAAGCTCAATTTAGTGTCAAGAAGGTGAGTGAGTAAAAAACTGATTAGTTGGTACTAGAAAACAAAGAGATAAGACAAGGTTCTCTATTAAGAAAGCACTCAATAAAATCTCAGTTTTCGTTCAACCAGTGTTGATTTGTGCAAAAGAATTCTCCTCCAAATAATGTAGAAGAGCCAAGACAAAACTCATAATCACTAGTGATTATTATATCATTATCTTGTTGTAGTGGTATAGCAAGTTTAAATGATCATGAAACCAGAAATTTAAACTGACCGTCGTCAAAATTCACCCTCTCTCCAGTAGAAAAGATGTTATAGAAGATAGCAGAGAGGAAGTATAACAGTGAAGTAAGCAGCAGAAAGCCTCGGAAAGAGCCAACTAGTTCGACGAAGAAGCCAGCTCCAACTGTTCCTACTATAGCAGCGAAGGTTCCAGCAGTATTCGACATACCTATAATCAGAAATAAAAGTTTAGTCATCACAAACAGGTTCTTCAATTTAGAGACAAGTGAGTCCTCTGTTCCCTCAACAAATTGAAGAAGTAAATCTTGCAGCTCAATGATGATGTACAAATTATACTTGTTTCTAGTGCTATTTTTTTTAAGAAGAAACCTGTAATGTTTTGAGCAACTTAATTTCCATGATATAAGCTGAGATTTGTCAACAGGCACCAAAGCATTTTCAAAACCCCACCTTCTGTGATAATTTTAGTGAAAGCCGGGGGTGAGTTTTGTTGAAGTGGTGACTAAAGTCTCACACTGAAAAAATATGAGATTAATGAGCTATATTAAGTGAAACCCTACTAACAAGGTTGACCTTTTAGTGGAAGCTCTAGTCATTATGTGTAGCCCAATATTAAAATATAACAAGTTTATATAGCGAAAGCCAAATGACAAGTTACTATATGAGTATATAAGAAATACATCACAATTACCATGTAAAACACCGGAATATTGTGGAGAAATTTCCTGGTAACATCAAAATGAATTGTTAAAGATAACAAGGAGTTAAAAACAACAATTTTTTTTAATTCTTCTCTCCCTACTTCCAAATTAATCCAACCTGGAGGTTCACAAGAAAACCAGAATGACTGAAAGATTTCAGTCCAACAGCTAATGTAAGCCATGCAGATGCAATTGCTGGACTCTTTGCAGCAGTGAGACCAATTAGAGCAATACCGGCGCCAATAAAGCCAATGGACTGCGAAGAAGAAGCAAATTAGATGCAAATTCAACATGTAGTGAAGATCTACAGCATAATCGTTTTAAAAAAGAAGCAGAATGCTAACTTGTAAAGGATGGGGAAAAAGTTTGATACAAGCAGAAACAGTAGGTGAACATTTCCTAAACTACATATAATATTAAAATGTGTATGATCCACAAGTAATGTAATTTAAAGGCACTATCACTAAGAACAAGTACCCATATTTAGGTTTTGTTTGTCAAATTTATTTCTTTTTTCTGAAGTATGCTATTTGCTTACGTGTAAGAAATGACCCTTGCAGTGCAGAATCAATTTGATTATATGGATAATCCATACCTGCATGATTTTCCGAGTCATAGTGACACTTGCACCATTCCGTATCAACACATCTGACCACAGGCCTGCAAGGTATCCTACTATTGCCATCACGCTCCATGGAACCGCACTAAACCATGCTGCTTGTCTGAGGTCAACATGGTAAATCTGTAGTAGAGTAGTACAAATTCATTTAACTATGAGCAAGCATGTTATGCAAAGAAAACTTAAGAGTTTCTAATGAAGCGAGGAGGCCTCACTGTGTTAAAGTAAATGGGCATCCATGAAAGAATAACAAAAAATCCCTGCACATAAAAGAGAGAGATGAACAAATCATTTACAGTTTACGAACTTTGTTTAGCGACAAAACAACTTCTTTGCACGGTCAAATAAAGAAAAACCCAATTTTTCATTGTAAGCCAGAAAACACCGGGCCATTGAAATAAATTTCAAAATTAACCAAGGAAAGATCTTTTGCATTACCCAGCTGTGCATGGAATTTGCGACAATTAAGGACCATGTTGGCATTCTAGAAAGCAAGCGCCTGAAAGGAGGGATTGCTCCATTTGTCTTGGACTTAGTCTCCGAAACAAAAGTTTTCTGCTTCTTGTCCTGTATGTACTCCAATTCATATTTTGATATTTGAGGGTTTTGGTCAGGTGTACTTGATGTTGCAGATATCCAAACCAAAACCCAAAGAAATCCTGATAAACCGAATATTACAAATGGTCCAAATACACCAGCTTGTGACATGAGAATTGGAGAAAGCATTAGTCCTATTGCACTTCCAAGTTGAAATCCAGCCATTGCAAGCCCAACAGCCCTAGCTCGTTCTGTTTGAGGAAACCATCTAAAAGAAAGGTTTAAACAGTGCTTAGCATTTAACACTATATTGATCAATTGTAAGGAGGCTAGTAGATCACCATTACAGCATTACCTTGCTACCATGTTGTTCATACAAGGAAGAGCAACGCCTTCTGCCATACCAAGCAAGGCTCGCATGGCAAGCAGAGCCCACAAATTAGTTTCTGCAGCCCAAGGAGTAAGAAAAGTAGCCAGCGACCACAGAGCTACTCCCCATGCCATAACTATCTTACCACCATAATAATCGACTAAGGTCCCTCCAGCTATTGGTGAAATCAAGTATCCCCATAGAAAAGATGACTGCCAATTAATAGATACTAGCAAGTTAAAAGCCACAAGTAGCATTAAATTGGCATAAATTAAATTTCACGAGCAACTATTTTCTATGTCAATCATCAAACCTATTCAACATGGTAAACATGCATCTACTCCTTTTATCTTAAAACTTCTCCGAACTCGAAAATGTAGACATACAATAACTCTAGTCTTAGCTAGTTGAGACACTTCCTTTTCATATTTTTATTGCAAGCATTAACTAAATAATTTCCACAAAACAACACTACCAAATTACACTTTCTACCAAGAAACTGAGCAGAAAATTAATCCCTCAATTCACATACATCTCCAAAGAATTGCTAAAAGAAGCTTGGATTTCACATAACAAATGAGATAAATATATTTAGAGAGCTGAAACAACCTGAACAATACCGCCAAAAGATCGACTCCAGCCATGAGAGAGCGACAACGGCACAATCGCCACAGACATCACAACTCGATCGGCATTGCAAAGCGACAGCGCCAGAGCCAGCATCGCCACCACTTTGACTCTCTCCGAGGTGATGAACTCGGTGAAACTCGGTCTCTCCAGCTCATTTTTCCCCGCAGACGAACCAAATTGGGCATTTTCGGACGAAAACCGAACTCTAAACCGAGACGAGAGGGCAAATTTTCCGGAACTAATCGAGTTTCGCCGAATTCTCAGAAAACTCGGCGACGAGAATTTTCTGAAACATTTTTGCTCGGACGATTCGATTGAAGGCGAAGAAAGCTGAATTTGACCAAATTTGGGATTGGCGATTCTGCGACACTGAAATATGGAGTGAGAAGCGCTGCGAATTGGCTTGTCGAGAGGAGCTACTGCTATGGAGTTCATGCTGGGAGGTTCAGTGGTGACGAACAGTACGGACAAGCCGCCCTAAAATATTTACCGGTGCGTTGAAATTGCCAACACTACCCTCCTACCGGTGCCGCTTGGAAGTGTATATGTGAAGTGTTCTTGAGAGGCGGGATTGTTATTATTGGATGGTGGCGAGGGTATATGTGTAACTCTGACCTGGAATATTTGAAATGAGAAATGAATATTTTATTTAATATAATCATACCAAGTTGTAGTTGTCATTATTAACATACATGATTTCTTTGTGTTCTTCAGTTGAGCCAATTGAGGCTGATAAACCTTAACAATAATTTATTGGTTACAATTTTTATTTGAGTAATTGTACTTGTAACGTAATTATTACAAAATCATGTATAAAATTATTAGAGTACGACAACTTTTGTTATTTTATGAAATAATTCATTAAGTGTTGTTGCTATCGTATTGTAGACCAAAATCTTAGCTATTTTACTCATTTCGTTTTGGAATAAAGACAATAATTTTTTTCGAATTTTTGTCTCAAATAAGTTAATTATGCATGAAAAGTCAACAGTATCTTTACACTAAGTTATATTAACATATCTCACGTCATAAAATATGAAATTCGATGTCACTTGATATACAAATTGTATCATCCACTTATCAGCTAAGCTTTTGAGTTAGATTCAAGTTTAACATAATGTTTAGTTGAGCCCATCTTTGTTTTCTCGCTTTTTGATCCACTTGTTTTAACAAGTTAGTTGGTATGATTAACTAACTTCCTTACTCAGTGATAATGTGATTGTATTTAGCCCAAAAATGATATCCTCATGATAACTTTTACATATGGATTAGAGATCTTAGGGTTGATGTTTAAATTTATATCTTGAAAGTCCAAATCAATTGAACAAATGCTCAACATTACATTAAAAAGAAACAAGAAATTGTGGGAGATTTTGAAGTCAATTTCTGTATTATGAAACAACTCTTAACAAGAGCTCAAATCAAAATCATCATATCTACATGTAACACATTCATTGCAATGTTCATAGAGGTTCCATCAAACACTAGTCTATGTTTTCAAGAGAATCATACCATATCCCAGCTAAGTGGCAAGCAATATATATTTAGCTCAGGGAAAAAACAAAAAACTTGACATTTTCATGCCCGGACATGTTACCGACTTTACAATTCGTATACTGAAATGCAAAAGTCACTACAAGAACAGAACAACTAGATAATAGATCCACTGTCCACACCATATTTACTCAAAGTTTGCTTGCATGTTTACCGAACAATGAATGGCGACCTTCAGCTATAATCTCCCCAGTTGCTTTGTTTCTCACAAGAACTATTGTGCCCGAATAGCCTCCTTTTTGTCCTAAAACCCTCCCAGTGATCTCTAACTCGTCCTGAAATTATCAGATAAAATACATGATCTTAGGCTCAACATTTGCAACTAAAATTTAAAAACATCAAATGCAGGGACAAAAAAAAAAGGAATCAAGGAAGCAGCAGCAATGAAATCCTACGAGATTAAATTTGGATTTCACCCTCCAAATCTAAATCATTTACATGAGTTCAAGAACATAACTATCTCCTCATAGACATTTCAAATTCATCGAACCCTTTAACAAGCCAAATTTCAAAGAGGAATTGATCCCAAATCCAAATGCAACCCAACATGAACACTTACAATGCCATTTCAGAAACCGACAAGAGAGGGGCAGTGTAAGTAAGCATACAACAAGGGATTATTTGCATTCATCCTAGCATGTTTGGGCTCACACATTTTGTAATCGTGTCGTGTTCGTGTCAATCGTGTCGTATCAACACGGCTCATTAAGTTAACGTGCCGTGTTCGTGCTTTGTGTTTAAAAAAAAACGTTTTGGGTCATACAACACAGAATCAACCTTCAATAAGCACGCACGAATTATCAGCTGTAATTCATCCAACAAAACTTTCACTTGGAAGTGCAAAAGTATTCTCAATATTGGAGACATTCATGAAAATATGCAAATTAGACCAAAAACATAAGCTAAGAAACATCACCTAGAAGTACATAAGTATTCTCAATATGGAGACATTCATGAAAGTATGTGAATTAGACCTAGCACATAAGCTTAAAAAACGAGGTTTCAAGTGAAAGCTTCTCTTACATTGAGCTTGGCAGTGGACATGAAAGATATGGACATGTCCACAGAAACATTCATGGGGAGACCCTCCACATATATCACAGCCCCACCAACCTCATCAACCAAGTTCGCAACAGCACCTGTAGCAAAGTTTCCATTCCTATCCTGTTCAAAATTTTGAAATTGAGATCATTTCGACACTAAATTGGGCTCGAAATTAAGATCAACCCTTCTTTATATACTTTTTTGTGATTGCTTATACTAAAATTCTGTTAAATAATTCACTGATAGAGCTTGCAAATCACAATTCACAAATGGAAATGCAAATAATTCAGTGATGAACCCTAATTCATAAACTTTTATATAAATAATTGACCAAATAAACACCGATTAAATAGCTTGTTCATTGAATTATAAGCAAGAATTGCAGGTTAGGGTTCAGGTGCCTTACGGTGAGGCGAGGAGGGACCTTGAAAGTACACGCAACGAAACCGGGTTCGACTCGATCGACTCGGATGCCCCTTAGTGCAAAATCTTCGTAGAAACTGCAATCGACACCGAGTCGGTGTGGGTGAATCGCGAGTCGCGACACCCTCTCCGATTCTTCATCGGGTAGCTCCAGAAATTGCTTGGCCTTCTCCATTGTAGCAGTGACTCGAAGCAGTCAAGCTGACATTACAAGTACTGTTGTGCATGAAATTAAGGAAACTGGATTTTAATTGACCGTTGATTTGTCTTTGAAAGTTTGGGGTAGCAACATGAAAAACGACTGGTCGTACCAGCCCAGGGAATTATGTGATTCTTGTAACATGTTGAAACAAAATAGAAACTTAACATTAGAGCTAACTATCTGTGTTTCAGAACACGGATATATAAATTCCAAATTGACTTAAAATTAATTTGATCAAATCGATATTTTTGGGTCTAATCGTATATATATTACAAAAATATGAATCGAAACGGATGAGAGTCGATAAATTCACACAAAATCGCATAACTGGTGATGACGGTTATGGCAAAGCTTTGTCAAACCCATACCATGAAATTGTGTTATTATGTCAGTAATTGACTAAAAAGTTATGTCTTGGATGCATCACCACCTCGCTTGTAACTCAAAGTTAATCTTAGTCAACAACAATATTCATATCTCAACTTGCATACAAAATGCTAATTAAACTCTTCATCTACTTCCGCTTTTGAAAATACGCTTTCTAGATAGTAAGATACGATGAAAAGTTTGATCCAATTCGTTTGTTTTAAATTGAATGTCATTTGTTTATTATTAGTTATGTTATACAATAGGAGGTTGTTCTCTCATTCTAATCCAAAATCTCACTCCACCCGACGCAGTGGGAGTTAAACTCATGACGTCCCACATGAAAATGTGCGTCTTGACTATTGCACCATCCCCTATAAGACTTGAATGTCAACTTTTTATTATTAAGAAGTTTATTATTCATGAATTACTAATATTATCTTTATAATAAGTTAGTTAGATCTTTTAAGTATGATATAACATATGATTATGAGAATACGAAAGTTAATATACTACACTAACTAACTTCTTTTTAATTAGTTCGGTGGAAGTATGTTATTTCAGTTTGGTCCTCTAACTATGATATTTTGTTTTGAATTAGTTCAATTCATAACAATGTCGTCAAAATAAGTTGATGTGACAACTATGTGATGTTTAGTTTAGTTAAATTTATCAGTATATAATTTAATGATCAAATTGGATCAAACCGGCGTCACGGCCACATCACTCGATTATACAATTTTATAACAAATCGGTCTCACCGGTAAATTTAGTTAACTTAAACCATCACGTCAACAAAAATTTACACATTAGCTTAATGTAACGGCACATGTACATATTAAACCAATTTTAAACAAAACAATACAATTTGTGACCAAATTAAAAAATAAATAAAACTGAGTAGCAAATCAAAACAAAATATAATATAAAAATTGAATTTGAAGACGCAAATTAGACCTAACAATTTGAATTCAAATCCACATACACACGAAATACAAAGTGCATTTCCAACAATCAATTTTTGAGTCGAAAAAGTTTGTACACTTTACACATAAAACTCAAACCCGTACTTCACTCCCACCACGATTCAAGTTAAGTCTTTTCATCCCAACCTTAAAAAACTCGATCCCAAACCCGAATCGGCAACTTTAGTGTGAGTAAGTTAAGACAATTACACATTTGATAGTAAAATAAGGAAGAAAAAGGTAAAGATTCGTGGGCTCTTGTATCCGGAAAGAGCTCGTGCGGTTGGAAACACGATGCCGAGGAAGAGCACAAAGGCGCGAATTTCCATGCGAACCGAACCGAGCCATTCGTGTTGTGGTTGACCCACAAACCCCAAAAAAGTAACTCTTTTTTTCCTTGTCTTCTTCACCTTTGTCTATAAACACATTTATAGATAAATATTATAAATCATCGTAAACGTACTCATCAACCGCTCATGGCATTGGCAGCTACTCATAAACCATCATTTCTTGCCAAAATCAGTCACCAACTAAAGTAAAGTAGAAGAAATTTTTGCCATAATGGTCTCTCAACCAAATATTGGTGGCTTGGTGCCACTCATTTCACTAGCATCTTGATAAATTCCATTGGAGTGGGGAGACATGCGAGTATGCAACTAATAGTATAGACGTTGACAATATTGACCGATAGAACGCATGTTGCAATAATGTATATAAGTTACAAATAAATGCTTTTGAAATAAATCTTTTTGACTACAAAAAGTAAATTTTATATTTTTTTCTTTTCTGAGTGTTCTTTCAAAACAAGTTTTTTTTTTCATCCGAAAAATCTAATGCTTAAGTCAGTTTTTTACTTTTTGGTATCTCAATTTAATATTATAGCATTTAGTGTGACTCCTTTTTCTGTTTATGTATGACTATTTGTATTAAAGTATTTCTATACATATATAGTTGTTATGTCATCTTTATCGCTATGTTGCACACTCTATTCTCTGTTGATTATCTTAATTTTTAGTCTCTCTTTGGTTGTGGGCCTTAGGAGGGGTTTGAGCGTCAGAAAGATTTGACTATTGGTATGCTTTGGTCCTATCTCACCGGACGAGCTCCTTGGTGGTATTCCTTGATATTGTTGTTCATTTTTAGCTGTATCCCTCTCTTGACATCAGTAATTTTAAAAAACATTTATTAATGTAAAGATAGAGACATTATTAAAAGAATACGAAAATATTTGATCTAAAACTAATTACATATTTTATCGATAAGATTTGCATACGAATCGAAATAACTTATACAGTGTTAGAATACATGTAATTCACATTCGGTTTCTGTCTCAATAGTTCAAAGCATGGACAAAAGAAAAAGTGCTTGAAATCTAATTATGACAGCCAATCTAGCTAGGTTTAGCTATCAAAGCTTTTAAAAGTAGTTTTGTGTTCTTTTGCTATTGAATATTCGTTAATCACTAGGGTTGTTGAAGTGTTATAAAGAATGTTTTCTTGCAAAATTTTATTTTTAGAATATAGCAGTAATAGATACTAAATATTTATCAATATAATAAAACATTAGGGTGCTCATCTTCAAGCAATTTTTTGTATCGATATTAATGCCACTAACTAATATTGGTAACAAATATATATCTCTACGCAACTCCAATACTCCATACACAATATCTTTTACAAAATTTAGAACACCTAACATTTTTCTTTATATATTTCCTAATATAAGTGAGTTGTTTTTATCTTACATATGAGATATACAATAGGAAACTACTAACTAACTTCATTTGAACATTTAAGAAAAAATGAAAGATTATTTTGGAATAAGACTTTTGTAATTACTCTATCTCCAAATGTGAGTGCTCATAAATGCCCATTAAAACACCTCGAATATGTTATTACTAACACATTCTTAACGTCAAAAGAAAATGGAACGTAAACTTAAAAGATAGATTGACAGCATGTGCATTTTGTGTATGCGTTTCTCTTGTACTTTTCTTAAACATAATTATGATGGACTTGCATATACTTTTAGACACACCAATAGACATTTATCAATACAAAAAATAGGTAAAACTTGACTTATAATTAAACAATTATCAGTAAGCGAAAAAGTTACTTTGTAACGAGACAATATTGATTTCACATCACATACATTTACCAACAGAGTTATGTACATTTACCAATATATAACTTGCATGTAACAATTACACACAAAATAAGGATGCATTTCCGCAAAACTTCTAGACTTTGAGGATAAAAAATATTTCGTAAAAAAAAAAGGATAAAAAATAATAGTATTAATTAATAGAATAAAAAAAGGAAAGGGTTTAAGGGATGGGCTTGAGTAAAATTGGGCGTTTCCGTTTCCGTTTCGTTAAGTTCCCTCGGGTCCGGTTCTGTGTCTCACTCACAAAAACCATTTTATCTCTGTCACTCACTCACTTCACTATCCGTTGAGCCACAACAACACTCTGTAGCTCAGTAGCTGTAGCTTCCACAAAAAGTCCTCTCTCTCTCTCTCTCTCTCTCTCTAATGAAGTACACGCCTGTGCTTCACCTCCACGCCCACCCATGACTCTCCCAACCCAAACCCGCCGTCTCTCCGCCTGCCACCGCCACCCCTCCAAGCTCATCACCGGCTTCTGCGCCGCCTGCCTCACCGAGCGCCTCGCCGGCATCGACCCCGCCACGCGCCACGAGATCCCCTCCGGAATCGCCCGCCCCGCCGCGGATCTCCGCCGTAGCAAGTCCTGCTCCGGCTCCAACCGCGACGCCTTCGCCGGCATTCCCGAGCCGCGCCGCAATTCCTGCGATGTCAGAGGCCGGAGCACTCTTTGGGATCTCTTCCACACCGATAGCGAGAGGGGTGGTTCCGACAAGAGGTTGGAGCTCGAGATTGGGAATTTAGGGTTTGAATTGAAGGAGGAAGATGAGGCTGAGGAGGAAATTAGGGTTTCGGAGGTCCTTTCTGCGGCCGATGCGGATGGTATTGATCTGAGAGTAGAGAAAGTTGAGGAATTTGATGAGGGTTTAGAGGTGAAGACGATGAAGGAACATATAGATCTCGAATGGCAGAGCAAGAAGAATACAGGGAGGGACTTTAAGGACATTGCTGGGAGCTTCTGGGAAGCAGCATCTGTGTTTAGCAAGAAGTTGAGAAAATGGAGGGGAAAGCAGAAGTTGAAGAAGAAAGGTGGTGGCGGCTGCGCAGGTGGCGATTTGATGGCGGAGAAAGCTGGGAAGCCTTGTCCGAGGCGGTTCAGAGAAACCCAATCAGAGGTTGGGGATTATGGGCTTGGCAGGAGATCTTGCGACACTGATCCAAGAATGTCACTTGATGCTGCTAGGATATCTTGTGATGATGTGAGGTTTTCGTTCGATGAGCCCAGAGCTTCGTGGGACGGATATCTGATTGGGAAGGCATATCCACGGCTCGTGCCATTGGTTTCTGTTGTTGAGGATGTTAAGGTACCTGTATCTGATGAAGGATTTGAAGAACAAAAACCGGTTGTGGAGAAGATGAAGTCTGTGAATGAGGAGCAAAAGAGCCCCGGTGGATCAGCTCAAACTCGGGATTATTACTCTCTGCAGAGGAGAAGGAGGAGTTTTGATAGGAGAGCTGCGGGGTTGGAGGTTGAAGAACTGAAATCCATAGCTAATGCAGAGGTGACCCCTGAAACCATTGGATTGTTCCATGGGGCGAAGCTGCTGATTACAGAGAAAGAATTGATGGAATCGAACTGGAACCAACCCATTGGTGGAAGCCATAGCTCTGAGAGCAGTCACTCTGCTTCGAATAACGATATTGCTTCTGTTGCTGCTGGGGTTGTAGGCCAAAAGGGGTTTAATAACAAGTTGCGCCGGTGGCACAAAGTGTGGAAGATTTGGGGATCTATACAGAAGCAGAGGCAAGGTGAAAATAAGTGTGAAGCCGAAGAGAAGTATCTTGGAGGAAATGTGATTGACAGACCACTCGCTGATTCGTGGCAAAAGCTTAGGAGGGTGGCTAATGGAGATGGAAACGGGGCTGTTAGCCAGAAACTTATGCGTAGCTACAGTGTTAGCTCTAGAAACTCGTATAGTAGCATGGCTGGGTTGGTTCACAGCATCGAAACGAAAAGCAATATCAACAAGAGAAGAGAAGAACTGGTCTTGCAGCGAAATAGGAGCGCTCCTTATTCTCCAACCAATCTTGATAATGGGCTATTGCGATTCTACTTAACTCCATTGAGAAGCAGCAGAAGTAAATCTGGGAAAAGTAGGCTAAAGACCTCACACTCTATATCCAGAAATGTCTTGTAAAGGCGCTTCAATTGTTCTTCATTGAATGGTATGTTTGTAAAAAGACATATTAGTATGTTTCTTCTAGCTCCTTGGACAACTCACACCTTATTGTTATTTCTATGTACTTCACATGTTTTTTACCTTTTCTAATAATGCAGAAATGGAAATTGTAACATTTTTGTCTGGTAATTGTTTTTGATTGAGCCGTGCATCTGTGTCTGATCTAGCTTGGGTTTACTATCACAACTTATCTATTGTATGAAAATTTAGTGGCTCAATGCACGAGCCTTTCATTATTGTGAGGTCTGGAGAGAACCGTTTATGCATGCAACATACCCTCCTTTTGCAGAGAACTTGTTTTCCTTATCTATGTTTAAACAGGTTTCCATAGTTTGAAGCTGTAGTAGAGATATTGCTTTTCTGGGTTTTAATGATCATGAGGGAGTGAATGAAGCATTTTGGTTGCACTCTAGTGGTACTGTCATTATGTTCTTTGAACAAATCTTTTTTCTATAATTCTGCTTTTGCTCTAAAGTTGTTGGCTAATTAAGTTAGGTTTTGTGTAATATGGACATGTAAGTTATGTGCATCTGTAGTAAACATGCCTTTAATAGCTTTATGGTGAATTGCAGCTCAGCCGACCATGTTCCGAGCAGCTTTCTGTGAATGCACATCATATTGAACTAATGCATCTATCATGCTTCTTTGTTCTTTAATGTGATAGTGAACATGGCTCATAATAAGAACAATGTGAAGAAGGATAGATACGGTTTTTTTTTTTTTATTGTCCGGTTTCATTGGCCAAACAATATTCAAGTTTACTGTCATATACTAGGGAGATGGAGAGAACCATCAGGGTGGGCGCTGAGAAAGTGTGTCAAGAATTTCTCACTTTTGTGCCGTAAGGTAATGCAAAGAGGTCAAAAAACATTTCCTATATGCACAGCTTATTTAAGAGATGATTGGTGTGACCTGGAGATTTCAATCTATGGGGCTGATCTTCACTGCTAAAGGTCAATAGGTATGTTCATGCACTTTTTTCTTTCTTTCCTACTATTGTTTAATAAAATGATCAATTCAACAGGTGATTCCATTTGTGTTCTGATATTGTTAAAAAAAAGTTGTTATTTTCAGAAATATGATCCTCAAAATGGTCGAGGCTCGTGCACAGGACTGGACTGTCCAGTTTTTATCCTCAAAAGAATGAGTTGTTTAGTCGGGAAGACAGAACTGAGAGCTTCTAGAGATGCATATACGGCAGAAGATCAAGCATAACTTCCTCCGAATCCTATTTGCATTTACTCTGTCCTCTTTAATCTGTGTATCTAAATTTTACTATAGGAATGTAAATCCAGATAAATTATCGTGCTTGTAGTTCTTAGTTACCGTGATCTTGTTAAAAACGTTAATTACTTCAATATTATTCGATATCACATTTCATTGTGTTTGTGAAAGCAAGCATGTGAAAATTTCTCCCCTTTATTCATGACAGAAATTTCAAATTTCATTCTTCAATTTATGATATCTCTGCACTTAGCTTTTTCTTGCATGCATTATTATTCTTTGGCCATACTAGTGTGTTTCTTCTAGCTCCATGGACAAATCACATCATATTATTATTTCTCAGCACATATATTTTTCATGATTTCTAATAATGCATAAAAAGGATATTGTGTCATCTTTGCATGATAAATTATTGATCGAGTTTTGCTTTACATATGCTGAGTCTAGCTAGGAGGTGGCAAGAACACAACCCAAAATTGGCCTATTTGGGAATGCAAAATGACCCACATTTTGTAATCATATCGTGTTTGTGTTGAACCTTTCAAACACGGACACATGATTAATTACTTGTGTTGTGACACGCACGACACACACTTAAGGATATAAATGCAACAGCAACAAATCATTTCTCAATCACATTAAGGTCAATTCTCTAACAAAACTCAAAAGTGAGCCTGAGTATGGCCTAAAACATCTCTTATTCTCTACTTATAGCAAAGCACCTAGCACAAAGCACAAAGACAATGCAACCCATCATCAAGAAACAACACAAAGCTCACACAAAATGCAACAGTTTCTCATGAACAGACAAAGCAACACTTACTCAATATCATAGCCTTTCTCTTGCAGCTCCGAGATCACCTCATTCCTCATCCGAAACCACATCTTCTGAACTTCCTGCTCGAACTTCTCGTTCTTCAAACCCATCCCGTAATCGTCTGTCTCGATGATCCCTTTCGGCCCAATTTTCGTGCCAATCGCGCCTCCCTTGGAAATGAACTCATCCATTGCCTCTTTATCGCCCGGGTATGGATAATCTATTCGCTCATAGAGGTGAGCTAGCTCCTTCTCTTCCTTGGGCTTAGGCATCAATGTCCACCAACCCAGAGGTGATGTTTCATTGTACACCCACGCAGCTCCAAATATTGCGTATGTGCATAGCAAGCCCCTGGTTATGTTCTTCCAAAAAAACATATCTTCTTTTCCGAGTCCAATTTTCGATAGAAACTTCTGGACTTCGAAGCCTGAAAATCAAAGAGCCACTTTACTGTAAACAAACGATTGAAAGAAAAGCAAGTTTTTGTTTCAGACATTTCGTCGAACAGGTGGTGTGCAACTTCTTTGAAAACCAACAAAAACTCACAGAAAATGGAAATGGTTTGTCTCGCGGAATTGGGTTTTTGATTTTTTACCTGTTTTGGCATTTTGGTATTTCTTCCGAACCATCGATGATCCGATGATTGTGAACTTGGTTCGTCAGTTTCTGAGCTTACAGTTTCGTCGTCTCTTTCTCCAGAGCAGAAACCAAATTGCCGAAACGCTACCAATTAATGACTAAACTAAAACGCGAAGCGACAGGTCGCTTTATCTCTAAGGGCAAATCCGTCAATTTCTCCTTTCCGAAAATGTTGTTTCCTCCTGTACCACTCGTTCCATACGACTTGTCGTTTAAACCATTTCAGAGAAACTCACAAATAACAGGATAATTCATATTTCTTTTGCGAGTTGAATGTGTGTTGTTGCACGATACAAAACGAACACGACAAGTTGTTCACGCAAACTAAATAGTTTGTGTTGATATGACACGATACAATTGATACAAACACGATCAACCACATTTTGCTTTATAAGACCAACATGCTTGAAACGACCCGACCCAACATGTTGAGCACGTTTTTAGGATTATGTTATAAGTATACTTCTAAGTTTGTGTTTTGTGCTTGCGTGTTTTGGAGATCCAATACTCCAACACGAACAACACAATTACAAAATGTGAAACCAAATATACTAATTTCAGGTTATGTGTAGTGTTACGACACGAATAGCACGCACACATTGTTTCTCTGATACTAAGTAATTTATATACACCAGTGATGAATGCAAGAAACAGGGAATGACTTTATTCAAGCAACACTTCACTTTCATTTCAACATTTCTTACACATCAAGAGCACAAGAGACCTGTAACAATTGACCATATATCATTTACACAGCAGCTGAGATCAAACAAGTACATACAAGAATCATCAATTACGCGAAACCCGTCATTTCTTCGCAGCTTGATGAAGAGTTCCCACCGGCTTTTTATACGTATACCACTTCGCGACGAAGAGAAAAGCTCCCAAGTTGAGCACACTAAGCACAGCCAGTAGCCAAAAGAAGTTCTGGAGAGCCCCTCTGTTCAAATTATCAGGTATCCAACCTTGCCTCCCATTTTTGGCACTGATATCAGTAACGATCGTCACGAGCAACGAGCTCAAGTAGTTCCCTAGCGCGACAGTAGTGAGCGAGAGGGCCGAGCACAAACTTCTCATAGCATCCGGAGCTTGCTCGTAGAAAAACTCCAATTGTCCAATGAATGTGAAAACTTCTGCACAACCTATAAGGAAGTACTGAGGAACTTGCCAAAAAATCGACATTGGCATTTGCTCGAGATCATAGTAGTTGTGCCTTTTGACAATCCCGAGCCTCACAACTTCTAATAGTCCCGCAGATAACATGGCGAAGATGGATATGAATAGGCCAATGCCCATTCTTTGGAGCTGAGTTAGGCCATTCTTGTGCCCGGTGAGTTTTCTCGCAAATGGGACGATGATTCTGTCGTAGATTGGGACCCAGAAGAGGACACTGAGAGTGTCGAAAATGGAGAGCGAGGCTGCTGGGATCTCGAAGCTTGACGGGTGCAAACGGGCATCCATTTTTTCTCCTTGTAAAGTGAATAATGTGCCCATTTGGCCATACACAGCAGAGAAGATTATGCCAGTGGCCCATATGGGAAGCAATCTTATGATGGCTTTGAGCTCTTCAACTTGTGTCACAGTGCATAGCCTCCATGGGTTCACTGAGTCCTTCAAGTGATCTGATTGTGTCTCCACTGATGCTTTGTCAAAGAAACTGAAGTTTACATGAGTTAGAAACTAATAAAAATCACAGCATTGATTGTACTTTTTGTTTGTATCATCTATAATGAGCTGTAAGGAGATGGTTTAGACTATAAGGAGTTGTTTCAAAGACGTTGAGTTTTGGAAAATAGTTTCTCATAATATGTTCAATGTTATGTAATTTAAACTACTATAACAGACCAAACTCGCTCCAACTCATCGACAAATCAAGTAAACCTCATCAGCAAAAACATCTAACATTTCACAATTCACTATAACATAATGGAATTGATATCTTATTGACAAATCTGGTCGACAAAAATTGCATTTTATGAAGACAATAAAGTCTCCTTCTTAAAGGAGACCAAAAATCCTACAAGAGGCATTGAGCTCCTGCATAGTTCTTTATCAAGTTTTGCTTATGTGACACTTACATTATAAAGACATTGTTGTTACCAAACAATCACATATAGACTTATAGTTGAGACACTAACCTTAAATCTTTTGTGTGATCAAGCTTGCGGCTTCCTTTGATGACAGACTCTTCATCAGTTGTCTCGTACAAAAGAGACTTGTCAGCAGGGACTTTAACCCGATACTTCTTGAAGGACGCAACGACCACTTGACACAGGCGAGTCAGAGGGCTCCCTGCCGGCTTCTGGTTCCTATACAATCGAGTACCCGAAAAGAAACTCACTACAGCAATAGCCATGCACACTGCAGGAATGCCAAAACCCCATCCCCATCCCACATTTTCTTGTACCCATACCAGCACAGAACTAGCAATGAGAGCACCGATATTGATGGAGAAGTAGAACCAATTGAAGAAGGAGCTCTTGTGTTTCTTCTCAACATCATCTGCATCATCAAACTGGTCTGCTCCATAGGACGAGACACAAGGTTTAATACCTCCGGTGCCCAATGCTATCAGGTAAAGAGCTACAAAACACACTGCACTTTGTGCATCTGTTGCATGGCAATTATCTTTCCCATAACATGTTGGTTTTAGGCCAGAAACTGATGCTGACATTGTCAGCAATGCCATCCCCTGCATGAAAAAATTGACATCTTTCATCGAATTGCAAGAAGTCACGAATGAGAGTGGAAATAGTGTAAATTGACTATAAAAATGTCTAGACAATCAGTGAAGAAGTTATTAAATAAAAAATCATTGAAAACTGATCTCGACAAACATTGAAATGATGACCTAAACAATATCATTTGTGCACTTAGGTGTTCCCTTAATACAAAGGAACATCTTGGTACATGTTCTTATATTCTACAAGTGGGAGTAGATATGTTGTACATAAACAGTGAAGAAAAAATGTCTAGACGAACATTGAAAACTGATCTCGACAAACATTGAAATGATAACTTAAACAATGTCATTTGTGCACTTATTGAACATTAAACTTTGTGCACCTAAGCGCTCCCTTGAAACAAAGGAAAATCTCGGTATATGTTCTTATGTTCAGCCTATGAGAGTAGATATGTTGTAGATAAACAATGAAGAAGTTAAAACGAGAAAAATGTTTAGACAAGTATTGAAAAACGATCTCGAGAAACATTGGAATGATAACTTAAACAGTGTCATTTGTGCACTAATTGAACATCAAACTTTGAGCACCTAGGTGTACCCTTAATCAAAGGAAAGTCTTGATATATGTTCTGACAAGTAAGAGTAGATATGTTAAAGACTATTGTTAAGCAACTAAGGACATTGGTCCTAGCCACCTAGGAGGCTCCTTAAAACTAAACCATTTTTCAGAAATCTGCAATTAGATATGTTGATGGTGGACCAAAACAAAACAAAACAAAACAAAACTTACAATAACATAGATGATTGAAAAGCAAGCAATTGTCCAATATCTTCCCAGATAGGCATCAGCAAGAAAGGCTCCAATCAATGGTGTGATGTAGCAAGTCCCAGACCAATCACTGACATTCTTGCTAGCTGTGGCACTATGCTGGTTGAGCTGGTTTTTGAAATAAAGGACCAAATTGGAACTCATTCCATAGTAGGCCAATCTCTCACAACACTCATTTCCTGCACATAAAAGATAAAACCAATCAGCATCTTTTGAGCAAGACTAGATTGTGTGAGATGGGTCAATGTTTTCAAGTACCTAAAATATAAGGGCAGGCCTTCCAGGTTCCAGTTTCCTTTTTATTTGCTGGGTTCCCACAATAATCTACAGTTCCATCTTGAGTATAGTTATCTTCTTCCTCTGCCATGGTTTTACAGAAACTTTGTGTCTGCTTGGTTCAATTCAACTCTGAGATTTGCTGAATAAAAAACCCAATATTATGCAAGTTAGATTCACACAAAAATACACTCAGAACCCTTATTTAACACATTCCTGTGCAGATCTTGGAGTTTTTTAGGGAAAGAAAAACCAGTTTGAGAGCTTATTTTTATATTATTTTATTTCATTTTGAACAGTTCTTTCAAACTTTTCCAAGGTCCAAACAAAAGCAAAACAAAACAAAGAAAAAAAACATGTGTAAAAGTGTAAAGCACTAACCTTATCTTGACAAACTGGAAGTGGTCAGAGAGATTTGGGACTCCATTGAAGAACTCTAAGCTTGGTTCAAATTAGGAGCATGGCTTTTAGCAACTCTGTTCTCTGTGTCTATACTTTTGTGAGATGAAAATGGTAAAGAAGGTATTGGCAATCTTTTTAGATATATATGGAGAACGTTTAGTTCAAGTAACTACTCATTGCTAGCTAGCTAGCTGGTGCTTTAAATTATTTTTTATTTGACAAAAATGCTGTATATTAAATTGTGTTTGACTGTGGAGCAAATTATGATTAATTAGATATATTCATTACTCGTCTTTTATAAACAGACGACTTGTTTGAGTTGTCTACTTTAAATGTTTAAAAAATTTGTTGTTTGCATATTTAGATCAACTAACAGTTGGTCGACTTTTTAGATTATACATATATTAAGAATAAAAGAGAGATTTACCGTTATATCATTTGCGTCTACTAATAGTAGTTCGACTCAAAATCACTTGTATTTGATATGGGTCGATCTACTGTTAGTAAACGTAGATAATATATAGGTAAATCTCACTTTTATTCTTAATATATAGTTTGATGTAGCTCGTACGTTAAGATGACGACTATAAGTTGTTCAACAGTCAAACATCAACAAACGGTTTTGTTTGTAGACGTTTCTATGTGGTGGCTGCTACAAGAGGTAAGTTAGAGCAAACAAACAAATAAAAAATCATTGACTTCGTAATATGGAACTCACTAATTAATGGTCATTAACATCTAATCTTCTTTATTGTGGGTTTGGCTCTTTAGGTTCAATGTGTGGACTAAAGTGTGAACATGTTTGTAGAGTGTGACTATGGTGATGTCTCCATTATTGACATGGAAGTGTGAACAATAGCACAGGCCTTGAAGACTTGAAGTCTTCTTGTTAAAGAGAGAGACAAGCAAGCCCTCACTATCTTAGACTTCTCAATACAGCCTGCCAACCAAATTTTGTAGCTTCAAAACATAAGTTCACATAGTTTTCCTTTTTACTACTTGCTTTATTTTGATTGTTGTGTTTTATTTGACCACTCCACACCCAGTGATTGCTATTATATCTGGTTTAAAATGAAGGACTGCTATTTAAAAAAAAATCTAAAATAAGTTCATTTTATAAAAAATAATTACGATAGTTAAACATGACTAACTCCAACTCAAAAGTTTAAGTTCATAGGTGTAGAGTTCAACTATTATATCAAGTGACAACAAATTTTATACTTGATTTTCTCCAACTAAAAAATTTAAATTGATAGATGTGAAATTCTTTTTACTCTCTCACACGTGCAGATGTGCAGACTATTTAAAAGAACAAAACCTACACGTAAATCAAAAAGGAAAGTAATTATGGCAGACATCCTACATGTGAGTCAAAAAGGAAGGTAACTATCGCATACGCTCGAAAGTTTTAGTTGATAGTATTTCGTCATGCGATTCTTTTACTCCCATCATGTGATGCACGATGAGAAATAATAAGATCCTTTAAATAGTCAGAAAAGAAAGTAAGACAAACAGATCACTGAATTCAAACAAAATTAAGTTGATAGCGACGAAATAAGCATTTACTCGAAGTGAAATTCCTAAAACAATGACAAAGGAACAAAAGAGAGTATTTAAAATGGGCACACATCTCAATGTGTAAGTGAGATATAGCAGCTTCCAAGATGGTGGGTAGTCAACTGGTATGGTATCATTCTACTCATTTGACTGCAAATATGTTTTAAATGTCTTCAATATTTGCTTGAGCCTATCTACACCTAATAAAATAATTGAGTTGGTAATGCACAAGTCGTCACTACACATGCATGTTGAATTCTATCATCATTTCTATTTGTAATGTGAACTTAGGGCTTGTTTGGTAACACTATCAAAAGCCAAAAGCAGCTTTAAAATGACTTCTAAAAGCAGTAATATTTGCTAAAACAAGTTTGTAGAAGCCAACAAAAGTGTTTTTGTGTTCTAAAGTAAAAGCAAACAAAATTTTAATTTCTATTTTCCCACACACGAATGTTATAAGTAAAATGATCAAAATGTATATGCGTATAAATATTTATATATAAGAACAAAAAATTGCTATGTAACTATGTTAAACATGATTTCAAATTCAGTCTCCACTGAATTCTTTAAATAAAATAAAATCAGTCCAGTCCGAGTTTGGGCTTAGTTATTGAGAAATTAAATGAAAAGTGATTGGACCTAGAAGCAAGTGGCGCGTATAGATAGTGGGCCTAAATTGAACTTAACAGCCCAAACTCATATCAGAATGGGCCTAATGTCTCCTCCTCTTATTTCTCTGTTTACTAATTTCTTGGGCCTCTTATATTCAGCCCATTACTTCTTGTTTTAATTGTTAAATTCATCTCTAATCCTAGCTTATATATTTTCCTTTTCCTTGTCAAGTGTGATAAGAAATTGATAAAACACCTAATTTGGTCCCTAAATTTTTGTGTTTCGACCTAATTTGATTCTTGAACTTTTTTTAACCCTAAATAGTTTCTAAACCTTTAAATATTGACCCATTTTGACTTTTAACTTTTAACATTAGCTCTAAGAACATTGACCATTTTGGATCAATATTTGAAAGTACAATAAGCATTTTGAGTCAAATAAAAGTTTAAGATCAAATTAAGTTGAAACACAAAAGTTATTAAATTAACCCAAGGGTAGTGGCGCAGTTGGCAACACAGGCTGCGTGAGTGGGAAGAGCGTTTTGCGTTCAATCCCCGCTCAACACACCCATGAGGAGAGGTGAATGCTTTAACTATGTACAGACCTCGAATGAGGGTTCGTCTGTGTGTGGTAAAACGGCTTAAAAATGTCAATTACCAGTGTGCGGGCCGCTCAGGATCTCCATGATATAAACCGAAAAAAAAAGTTATGAAATTATTTTAGATAAAAACGTTATGAACTTAAATGAGTTAAAAATTCAGGAACTAAAT
Source organism: Pelargonium nanum (assembly GCA_036897485.1). NCBI lineage: Eukaryota > Viridiplantae > Streptophyta > Magnoliopsida > Geraniales > Geraniaceae > Pelargonium > Pelargonium nanum. Next base: position 43,208 of record JAYMTF010000233.1, read on the forward strand.
CGAATTTTCAACTCAAAATATTTGTGCAAGTTGTTGCGGTGGCACACATGAGTATCATCTGAATGTTGCTGTCCGACTCTTTGACTTTGAGGAAAGGCCAAGAATCTTTCCTTTAAAGGAAACAATTTGGCTCTGGCTTGCCTCTTCCCAATTTGCCTAAACCTGCCCATATTTTTCATTTATATATTCATATATTCTTCACCATTTTTATATAATTATATTTTAGTAACAACACAACACAACCACTTTCTCTTTCTCTACTCTACTCTACCCCCTCGGCTCATCAAAGGGTCAATGCTCACCACACATTTTTATATTACAACTTTTTTATTGTAATAATATGGGATAATTACACATATCATCCCTCAACTATACACATTTTAACTCTAGCTATCCTCATGTATTGAAACTAACTACTGGCTACTCTGAAGTATGCCAAACTTCTATCCATCCAAAAATTCCGTTAAAGTTAACGGAAT
>JAYMTF010000234.1:0-43543 GCA_036897485.1 Pelargonium nanum
TAATTTTTATTTATGCTATAAGCTATATAATAATAAGACGCAACATAACATTACATTTACATATAAGCATTTGAAATTTGACACAATTACAGTCCAATATCCGAACTTCTTTCGGATCGGATTCGAATTTATGATTGTAAATCCTATTTCGGAAACATAAATTCAACTCATATGTGAAATTTGAATCGTCACAACTGATTTTGAATGTATATGTATGTGTATATATACATGTTAATTAAGTTCATAATTAAATTCAAAATTCAATTTTATCTAATCCGAATACACATGAGTGAGAGAATGAGAATGAGAATGAGAATTGGAATGAGAATTAGTGAGTTTTAATCCAAACACCATCAATGAGAATCCCATTCCCATTTCAATTTTTCATACCCATTCCCAAACCAAAATTGCTAATCCAAACGGTACCTTAGATCTGTCCAAGTCCAAGTATCTATCCAAAATAATAAACCCAAGATTGATGCAGATCTTCAACAACTTGGCCACAGTCTGAGAATGCTTTTGTTAATCCATCCTCATTGATGTGAAATGACAGTCCTGCAACATCAAGCTTGATGAACTGGTGAACATCAAACAGAGACAAATGTGATGGCACAGATGAACCACACCAACAGCTTATATCGTATATATGTTAATGAGAAAATGAAACTCAAAACACTTCATTCTCTTGTTTTGAAATAAAAAAATGGAAAGCAAAGTCCCAGAAGAAACTTTAAGTTGTTTTTGGTTAGCAGTCACTGTACCAAGTTTTGGGAGGCATAAACATAATGATGTTCTAACAATAACTAAAGCTATTTTAAACAAAATCAACCCAAATGATTTATTTCTTGTGGTAACACTATAATTTTCTTGAAGTAGGTGGCACAAAAGCAAAACATAAAGAGAGATATACGAATGTTGTTCAGTAAAATGTCCATTTTAATAATTTCAGTAATTGACATCTCATTACATTTGTAAAAATACTACTCACAAAAGACTACGTTTACAACTCCTTACAGTTTCAACCACTTCCGTACAACTCGTTAGTATTTTTAGTAGTGTTACTATTACTAAACAAAGCCTTTGTGCAATTTTTTTTTATCAAAGTAAAGTTGAGCTACGCAATAGGGAGTAGCTCTCCCCTTTTAACCCAAAACCTCACCCCACCCGACGCAATGAAATTTGAACCCACGACCTCCCACGTGGAGATGTGTGTCTTGACCATTGCGCCACCCCCTAGAGGGCAGCTTTTGGGCTATTGGCTAGTTGACTAGAAGTAAATTTTTGTTATCCAGATTCTAGCTACGTCATTGAATTCAATATGCCTAAATGGAACATAACAGAATTACATTTGTGAAAAGTTTGGTTTCGATTTTATAACAATTGCGGACACTTCAATAGCAACCTTCAATTACTTTAAAAATATTGTAAATTATCATTGCATATAAGAACAAAAGGTCTCTGTGCAAAGGTTTGGTTAGTACATTACATCGAACACTTAGATGTAATTAGGTAGCAACAACCAGACTGAAAAAAAATAACTTAAATGCACAATTGATGAGCGTTAGCTAGTGCATCAATATCAGCTAAATCTGGGAGAAACAGAAAAACCCAACCATGAATGCCAACTATTCACAAATTGACAACAAGAAACAAGTAATGTCCTGCGGGATTGAACAAGAGACGGACGGTAGAGTAGTACATAATGTTTAACTTTATAAGGCACTAGCCCCATTATTCTTGAACACTAGCTTAATGAACCATGTACAGAGAACTGAACTTACATGTTACAATACAATGCCTCTATCATCATACTGGGTCAAATCGGCAAAAGCAAAGCCGGGTTGTATCTCTTTAGAGTCCTCATGATTGATGCACTTTGAGCAATGCTTGGTGGAACATGTCTATGAATTGATTATCCTGGCAGCGCCATGCAAGCAAATAAAGCCAGTTAGTCAAAATACACTTGCATGTGGTTAGTATACATACATATGAATAAGATAACTACCTTACCCATGATCAGTTTCTATCTAATAAGATAAATGTCACATATAGGTTGTGTATGGATTCTTGGATTTGATTTGAAATTTGAGATTAGAATTGTCGTCTTTTAGATTCCAACATAATGTTTGGGAAATGGTGGAATTTCAAATGATAAAGACTTGTCATTTGAAATTCCATGTTCAAGGCATGTTCTAAATCTATTGGATTTAAACCAAATCCAAATTCTTTGTGCATCCAAACATTGGGATTGACTCAAATTCAAGAATCCAAGCGGACCATAAGCACATCCATATGCTTGAAATTCTTCAGTGAATAAGAGGGGATACCACCAAATTGGAACATATAAAGAATAAAAAAGGAGTACCTGAGCAAGCATAAGAAGTGCATCACGAACTTTGTCTCTGTTAATTACAGGCAAATCATGTGGGTTTGGAGTGGAACTTGGAGTAAGAGATGGAGGTGGAGTGGGTGGTGGAAAGGGTTGGAGCATTGGTGTGCCATACGGACGTTGCAGATTAAGGGGAGGGTGAAGAGCAGTAGTTGGCTGGGATGAACTGACAGGTGGCATCATCAATGGGGATGAAGAAGGTGGAGTGAAAAAAGTAAAGGGCTTCACAAGATTAGTGACTTGATTGTTGCTAACTGGATCGGTAGTTTCATAGACAGGCATTGGAGCAGAAGAAGCTGGAAGAGAGAGAGATGGTGCTAATGGAGTTGGTATTGGTGAGTAAGCAGCAACAGATGCATGGGTAGTCAAAGGGGCTACAGCAGATGCATGGTAGGGCTGTCTTGGAGCTGTTGTGTTTGGAGCATTATTTCCAACACTCATGGCTGCCTGCAATATACAAGTTTAACTAACTTTTTAGGCCCAAAATACATAAGAATATTGGATGCAAGATATTTGGAAAGCGAGGGGTGGGGGCAACAAGAGACTATAAAGCATCATATGCAATTGAGTAACAATGGATTATGAGAAGTCAGAAAATACGTTATCATAACAGTTACTTTCAAAAATATCTTGGAATATTAAACCCAACTCCATTGTTCATATATAAAAAAGCAGGAGAAAAATATCACATCTATTTATTGAGTAGTTTGCTACCAAGTAGCTTGAAAGTTCACTCTGTAGCATGATACAGGCTTGAAGTGCAGAGGCCTCTTAGGTGACATTAACCACAGAATAACTCTAGCTGTATACTAAAAACCAGAAAAATTATGTGCATGCATGTTCTCTACCCAATGTCTCTTCAAATTATGTTAGTTATACACAACTCTTTCAACAGAAATACACTCTACATTTGATTATACCTCCTAACCGATAATAAATAAACTTCACAAGCATTATCAGATATTCATGCCAACTTTAAAAACAGGCACACTTCAGTGAGAGCTTTTTTGAGTAAACCACAGAGATGATTTGTAATCACGGAAATTCCAGAGATGGATGCCATATATATACCCATTTCTATTTTCTACAACACGAACAGAAATTTTCCCTATGCTAGACATTTAAGGGAAGGGCTGAAAGAATTCCCCAAAACTATCATATATGTATATATTGTGGGACCCGTCCACGAAGTGCCATGTCAGCTTATAAAATGCGGGTCCACCAGAAATCAAAAAAGAAAAGGAGTTCAGGTCGCTAACGGAGGGTCACGGCCGTGGCTTCCTCCAGTCGCAGAGTTTCTCACTCCCAGGGGAGGGCCAAGATCAGCTAAACGCACGGATCAAACCCAAATCCATGAAGGCTCATAGCTTGTAGTCCATATTTGACGTATCTGCTTGAAATTATCACCTTAACCTCTCAACTAATAAGATTTGGGGAGTCAAATTGCTCCAATCAATCAGAACCAGGTGTTACCACTATAAATACCCCATATGGTGCAAGGTTTTATTCATTCTATACTCTTTACTTTCAAATTCCTACAGTCTGCAGTCCTCTGAGTTTATAGACTGAGATCTTACTGTCACGCCGGAGGTGAGTTCCAGTGCACATGCACTGGTAATTCACTTTAAGCGTGTTCTGTATTGCAGATAACAGGTGTCTTCAAAAGGTAGTCAAACATGTTCTTGCACTAGATATTCACTAGAAGCGTAACCTTTCTTAACGGCACCCACATCTAAAGACAAAAAAAAAATACGAATCGAGAAATGTTAGTGCATTTGCACTAGGCATTCTCTCAATGCATGTTCTTCCCCAATGAACGATTCTCTCTAACAGATCACCAGAGTTAAGGAAAAATAAAGATATACACTGAGAAATGATAGTACATTCACAGTAGGTATTCCCTCACAGCGTGTTCTTCCCTGAAGAACGTTCAAAATCAAGATTTAATCCAAATACAACCGATGGACGACTACAAGATCATTGAGGCTAAAATATGCATAAGTTTCTATCCTAGGAAAACAAGTAATTTGGCATAAGAGCAAGATTAAAAGAAATGCATTGTTTCGAGTTAACTACATAGTTCTTGAGAAAAAGAAAGCATTGTAGAGTACATACACTAAAAATGTTCATAAATGAATCATCGGGAACGTCAGCAGCAGCAGCAGCAGCAGCAGCAGGGGGAGCTGATGATGGCTCCAGTGGGCCTTCCATCACTGCCATGGTTGGAACTGCTTCAAGTTCAGCAAACTCACTACAAGACAATAACAAAAAACGAAAAAAGAGAAAGTATGGTAAGGAGGTAGTGGCTTCAATCATAAGTATACAGTTATTTGTACGTTATAAATGTATAATCTTTCACAATGGAATTTTAAATTCACAAATAATTTGGTTCCAATCCTTCAAAGAGTCATTACCTTTTGGTTGGAGCAACTTTTGACTTTGGAGGAACTTTTGAGTAAGCACCAAGTACCCTGAAAAAAAAAAAAAAAAAGCATAACATACAAAATAACTATTTATGCTTCCCAATATTTGTGTCACAACATTAGATCTAAAAGGCCTTAAGTATCCAATATAAGCAAGCATAATATTCAAGTTCTCCTCAAACATTTTATTCAGCCCTAATCATTCTACTATTCTCAATAGCCACTCACTTAATTTGCAATAACTTGAGGGAAAACCACTTTTAGATCCATTCCACCTAATGATACTAGGTTACTGTTCTCCCCCATAATCTTGAACATTGATGCTACTAACAATTCACTGAATGATTATACCATTGCTCATACAGTTTCAAATTTCTACAAAATCATAACTCTAATTATTGAAATTGATGATCAGTACCCTTCATCCGTTATTTAACATTTTGAAGCAAAAATCAATAGATTGTCACCATACTGTACATTTACTAGTATGAAGGAAGGACATATAGCTACAAGTTTATGCATACTAGGAAGTAGGAACACTATAGTAGTGATACCTATTAAAGAGATTTGCAACATCCTCACATTCACGCGCATTGTAAAACCAAATACCATTTACTTCTTGGGCCGCATTTCGATACAACAAATATGGAATTTGAACTTCAAACTCAAAATCTTCCAAGAGATTCTCCACAAGATTATCTGTTTAAGAAAGGCATTAAATATGATGGAAAGTTCTTATAATGCAAATTGTAGGTGTGATGATGTACATAAGTGCAATGACATTGATGTCCAAGAAGCACTAGTTCCACTTTTAGTTGCAGCAGTTCACATCTATGTTGGATCATAAACTGCACAACCTGAAATACACAAATTTCTTTTTTTATGCGATATATTTTTTCAAATTAGAGATTAAGTGAAGGCTAAGACAAATCTGTTCAAGACAGCCAGTTAAGACTTGTCTATAATTTTACACCTTTTTTTTTCATAAGATGTTCATCAAGGAATTAGAGACATGTTTCCATTTCATTTTAGCCAACCTGATTTTCCATAAGTTTCTTTAGCAACTAATAGTCGATAAAGCACAAACAATAACATCTAATATCAAGTTAATACAATTTTTATTTATTTATATTGAGCTAAATCTTCACAAGTTAAATTCTAAAGCAAAATAAGCTAGTATTGAAGCGCTTATGATTGGAAGATACAAGACATTCATTTCATACTCTTATAATCTCCTATGAACTACAAAGTAAAAAGAGTAGCAAAAGTTGAACTTCTCTTGAAAGCGTTTACAGTTTCCTAACACTTGAATTACAGCATGGATGATAAAAGGGTAAGTAGATAAGGAAATGAATCCCTCCAATAACTAATTGCATTAACACTTAACATCACAAGGAAAAGCCAGACAACTGCCAAAAAGTGATTTTGCTGAATGTATTGAGTGTATATACTAGATAGAGATAGGAAAGCTGCTTCAGATTTGAAATATTGCCAAGTATACTAAATCATCTCCCTCTCCTTAGTCCTTACACTTTCCCGAATTTCCCAAACAGAGCTCAAATCCGCATTAAATTTCCTAACCTTCACCGATTAGAACAACTGTTCTGTATTGGTGATGTGAGGCCTAAATTACATTCCTTTTATACACAACACAAATACCACTCCTGTTCATATAACTATTGAAGTGAATCCAAACCTGTGTTGCGCCTATTCATTACAATGAACTGAAACCGGGGCTGAGTATTCCTAAATAACAGCATCAAGAACAGTGAAATTAGCTAAGTGAGCGACAGCACAACAATAATCACATTACATCAAATCCACATAAAGGTAAGCTTAAAGAAATCAATACCAAATTGAAATACGCGCAAAAATACGAAATTCACTAACAAACAAACAACTACCTCTTAACGACAAATAGAGACCCTTCAACATCTTTGCGACTCTGCAACCACCGACAACGAAGTCAGAGAGCATAAGAATACCACAGATCCAGAATTTCCAGTTCGATCAACGAGGAAATTGATAGATGGAAAATAAACAATTCCATTGTTTTAACAGCAAACAGACAGAGAATTATAGGAAATTGAAGAACAGACCCATTGGTTGCTATCGATGTTGAACTCGTAGAAGGTGACATGAGCTGCTGTGATCAGAATCTCTTCGATGAAAGGATCCATTCGCTGGAGGACAGTGAGATTGAGCATCTTCGTGGACTGTTGATCTAGATTCGGCATTAGTTTACCAGTCTGAGACATTTTGTTCCAGTTGGAGTGAAAAACCCTAAATCGTAGCTGAGATTTTCCGACACGGTTTTCCCGGGAAAAACAATTGGGTTGGATAGAAGGAGAGAGACCGACCGGGAGATTAGATCACAGTTGACAGTTTCACAGATTTTCATACCTTTTATAGTTCAGTGATCGCCTTCCTCATGGTGGGAGAAAAACTCCGCAGTTCGGTAAGAGAATGACCGAAATGACCTTCTATTTTGGGAAACTGAATTATTATTATTATTATTATTATATTTATTTTTTATAAAAAAAAATTAATGTTTACAAGACAAATACTACTCCATTTCATAATAAATATCGCTCTAAAATCCTCGTAAATGTTTCTTTTATTAGTTGAGTTACACAATACCCCACCCCATATAGATAACAAAGAAGCTTGAACTAGTTCAACCTCATCCCATACCGTTGGCAAAGAAGCTCGAATCCAAGACCTCAGAGGATATCTGAAGTGTTTAAAGCGTTTGGTCCAATATGCCTTGGTTAAAAATAAAAATAAAAACTTTGCAAATGTAAATGTTATTTTTTGTTAAATTTTGAAATACTCAATTTTTTTTGAAGAAAAAATAAAGAAATGGTTGTCTGTGCGTTGTCTCAGATTTGACTTTTGAAACGTTCTCTACCATTCATTTGTGCATTTTTTTTAATGATTATTTAAAGCATAGTACTGAAATACTCAACTTAAACTCAAGTAATGTGTTATTTGGTAACAAAAATATAAAAGAGAAGTCCATAATTACCATTGCAATTGATTTCACATATAGTACATCACACGGATAAAACTAGTGTCACACTAGTGATTACACCAAAAGCTTAAACTATAAAATGAAGCACACACAGAGACCATATATATATCAGACAGTACTGAGCTCTCCACGCATACATATCTCCCTAATGCTTCCGGAGAGCCAAACCGGAGAGCACAATGAGCGTGACAAGGATAACAACTGAAATGAAGGCCGCCACCACAGCACCGCTAATTTTCTGGCAGAAATCGCCGAATTGGTTGCAGATGGCGAGCCAGTTGGAGTTTGCGTTGCCATTGTGAGCCAAATACACTATTGCAGCAGCCGCACCACCACCGGCTGTCGCCAGAGTTAGCGCTAGCTGCACATCAACAAAACAGAGGACCCATTAGTCTTCATGTTAGTTCAATCCAACGTTTTTGCTGTAATGTTACATGTATATGTGTTTGTTGCATACACTTAACAATATGTGAATAATATGACACTTTTACATATGCCCTACTATATATGGATAGGGTGAACAATTTGGACTTGAATACAAAGAATTCATAATTCGAGTCCTTGGGAAGATTTTGAGTCGGATTGAATCAAAATATGCAAATTCGCACATTTTTACACCAAAAAAGCGAAACCCAATCCACGGTTTGAAGCCGAAATGAATCCAAAGCCTTGTAGGACCGAAATCCAAAATTGTCACCCCTAGTGATGGGATATGCTTTTGAAAAATGAAAAATGTTTCATTTTGGTCACTCAACTATTTATTTTATTTCAAATCTGTACCCAATTTGATCCGACGTTATGCTTATAGATTCAAACTGGTCTCAAACTATGATATTTTGTTTTGAATTGGTTCAAACTTATCTGGATCAATTTGAAGCAAAATAACATATCTGGAAGACCGAATTAGAACCATGTAGATAATTTTGAGACTAAAATGAAACATTTTCCGAGCAAAATGGTAGCTACCAGCATCAAAATGAACTTAAGAGAACATAAAATAAATAGAGAAATTGGAAGGTCATATTACGGTGTCCAAAATGAGCAGGAACATCCTCGGACCAGCCGCATGCGGGCGAACAATACACACTATAGAGAACGGAAGGGACAGTACGAGGTAGCCTCCAACTATCGCCATCGCAATCACAAAGAACCTACAAATACCATTCACACGACAACAACATTAATCACACACAACACAACATATATTGGTCGAAACGAATCAAAAGATCGATTATAGTAATTATGGAACACATGCATACGTGAAAGTGGGAAGATCCTCGTAGCTAGCTTGAAACTGGAAGAACTGAGTGAAGAAAGGTAAGGTTTCTTCGCTGGTTCCCATGATGGAGGCAGCTGCAAGAGCAGCCACTATGGCTCCGATTCGGAGCACGAAATCGAATATCGCTACTCCTTTTTTCCATCCACCCTTTCCTTGGTGCGCAGCTACAGCCACAAGACCTGCTTTTCCTTTGGTCACGGTGCTGGACTCGACATCAATGGCAGCTGAGTCGTTCTTCATTTTCACAGGTTTAAGATAGAGAGTGGTAAAAAGGGTTGATGCTTGAATAGAAGTGAGAAGCTTGTGGTGTGATGAAAATGGTTGTTTATGTGTGAGCCTTATATAGAACTATGAGTTAGGGGTTTGTGAGTGAAATTGTGTTTGTTGTGGATTTTGTTGGAGCAGAGGGGATAAGGGGAGTTGTTGATTCCACTGGCTGATCAATTTTAATTTGATTTTAATCACTTTTAAGTTCGCTTTGTTAATTTTTTTATTAAATTAGTTGAAAATTGAAGTCAACAAAATAATGGTAAGCAGGACAGAAGCTGATCAGATATGGGTTGATTTCAGGTGTTATTTTTATCATGGATTAGATGGACTTAGAAACCACAACTTAGATTGTAGGGAAATTTAATTTTTATGGGAGCAGACTTTTATCAAATAACAAAAATTATTAGGAGTACCCAAGAGTAGTGTTGCAATTGGTTACACCAGCTGAGCGAGTGAGAATAACGCTTGCGTTTGATCCTCGCTCAACACATCCCGGAGGAGAGGGATGAATTTTAATTGTGATTGACCCTCGAATGATGATTAGTTTGAGTGTGGTAAAACGAATTAAAAATGTTTGTTCATATGATTTCGTGGCCTGTATTAATTAAATTTAGTTTGAAAAGTCAATTTAAAGTGAAACGGTGACGTTTCATTTTGTAATTATCTAAACTATTTGGATATGATAATATTGTAAGTACAAAATTAGTATTTGACTAATTATAACACTATGACTCACAAAGGTGATCGGCTTTTGTTTATATATATTAATTGAGCAACTAAACCACAAGTTTTCATTTTCTGTTGGTAAACCACTTCACATTCCTCCAGAAAGTGGAGTGCATATCATGTATGTATGTTTTGAGGCCACTAGTTGCACTTTTATCAGTAATAAAATTATGAATTCAGTCAACCAAATCGTGTTTAGATATGGTTTAAATGTGTTGCATCCCACACCTTTAAACCACCAAGCGCGTAAATCAACTGATAATGAGTTAATCAAACTTAATTAATCTGAAGTCTCGAGAAACTTCAAAATTTAAAATATGCATGACTAACTTTTCAAACATATGATAGAGAAAATGAGAACTCGATTTATGATAAAATTGGTTTGTCTATTATCATTAGAGTAATATTGATTAACCGTTACAAAATTAACAAAACAACTTGTGCCAGTCATGATTTGATTTAAGAAAATAGCATTGGAAAGTTGGATAGTTTGGTGAGTTATGAAATGAAAAATAAGACATAGTAATGAAATGACCAATATGTGTCATCTTTTTTATTATGAGACAAAATTAAGGAGAATTAGTCGGTGTTCTATATTCTCTATTTTATTCTCATGCACGTGTATTGTAATAAATTTGAGTGATATTAACTAACTTATTACGAAAGCATTGTTGACCATTCATGCATAATTAGTTTTTAAAAAAGAAAACATGACACTTATTTTGTGACACACATATATATTAACGAAACAAGACATTTTGGAACGAAAGGATTGAAATAATACGTTACTACAAAACTCGAACTAGCTGAATATTACTGATAGTCTCATTCTGTACCTCTTTGGTGAGAGAATTATTACTGATGTACGTTTGCATTTATGTTCCAATTTATGAAAGAACTAATTAAGTCAGATTTTAATGTCTCAGCTCAAGAACTGTATTTTTCTTGCTGTGAATTGAGGGCACATTGTTGTTGGTTAGGATTGAGATTAATTTTATATTTGAAGATGAATATTGGGAGGCGAAACATACACAAGCATTTGAAGCTACAAATGAAGCCAACACAATTCTATATATAATCAATAGATATTTCCAAATTACATCCAAGAAAATCAACATCAATTCATACAAGTCAAGAAAATCACACAAAAGATCAGAAGATTACTCTTCTGTACAATATTTTTCAAAACCAAAAACAAACTAAACCCACAAATTAAAGAGTTGCTAGTGCTTTCGCAGAGCCAAAGCAGACAATACAATCAATCCCAACAAGAGAACCACAGAAATGAAGGAAGCCACCACAGCACCACTAACTTTCTGGCAAAAGTCACCAAACTGGTTGCAGATAGCCATCCAGTTTGTGTTTGCATTGCCATTGTGAGCCAAATACACTATTGCTGTTGCTGCTGCTCCACCAGAAGTATCCAAAGTAAGTGCCAACTGCAATATTTATTACCAAAACACCCATCAATTCACAATATTTTAAGTAACCTCATACGCGTGCACGCCCTTAAATGCACGATAAATTATAACATTCATAATGTCAACATGCAACATGTTCACTCTCAGTGTCAGCCAATGGCGGAGTCAGACTTTGCAGGGAGGGTAGGCATAAAATTTTAGGCAATATTAGTAAAAATTGGATGTCATCGCTAAGATGAGAAAACTAATTTCAAGTTCATAAAGGGGAGTTAGGGTAGGCAGCTGCCTACTACAGCCTACCCCTAGCTCTGCCAATGCTGTTAGCACATGTCATTTAACATACAGATCAGAACACACACTTAATATGGGATTAAGGATAGAGAATTATTACAGTGTCCAAAATGAGCAAGAGGAGTCTTGGTCCTGCGGCGTGGGGGCGAATGATGCACACTATGGAGAAAGGGAGGGATAGGACAAGGTACCCAGCAACTATGGACAGTGCAATGACAAAGAACCTGAATTCACAATTTCAATCATGTCATGTAACAACATTAACATGGTACTAAACAAAGATTGAGAATATAGATGATCATGAGTCATGACCAATACATACGTGAAAGTGGGAAGATCATCGTAGCTAGCTTCGAACTGGAAGAACTGAGTGAAGAAAGGGAGGGTCTCGTCGCTAGTTCCCATGGCGGATGCAGCAGCAAGTGCAACAACTATGGCACATATTCTGAGAACAAAGTCGAATATGGCTATGCCTTTCTTCAATCCTCCTTTTTCTTGGTGAGCTCCCGGTATGAGAGGTGCTTTTCCCTTAGCAACATCGCTCGACTCTGGAACATCAATGGTTGAATCATGGTTCATCATTTTGATTATTGGCCTGATGAGAGGGATAGGAACTTGAAGAGACTAGCTTGTGCTGTGAATAGATAGATGGTTATTGAATATTGAGAGCTTGTGATGATGATATTGGATTGATGGGTGAAGATTATATATAGTGATGACCAAAGAAGAGTTGAAAATGTTATTGTGATTTGATATTGTGATTGTTGGAGCAGAGAGCCTATAGGGGAGTTGTTGCTATGAGTTCTTGGTATTGAAAGTATTGGCAAGATGGCTTTAGCATATTTTCAAAATGGGAGGGAATGTCAAACTGATTTGTTGATCAGATTAGGAATCTAACTAATTTGGTCATCATTTCTTTATACAAAATTAATATCTGTAAAGTCTTTTTCAATATTGATTAGTTTTTATTGGGTTTGGTTCATTTTCATGTTTAAATTTAATTTATTTGACCATTGCAACTAATCATCAAAGAACTAGATTCCATTAAGGTGTCATTTGGTTTGAGAAACTAAACTACTATAGATTTTGAGTATCACATGAATACAAAATTTTGAATATATATACTTTAATACTTACATTAATTTTATGACAAAATATATGGTACACAAAGTGAGTGTATAAGTTATTATATAATTCAAATTTGTGTATAAGCACATAGAAAATGCAAAATAGTGAAGAAAAATTTATGACATAAATGTCACTCAAAAATCTAATAAATTGCAGATATGGAATGCATATTTTATTTGGCTTTAGCAAGAATTTTAAATAACAAGAATCATTATTTCACATCCTCTCGTATGCTTCACTTACCCCGAACATATAGAAAAGTGAACTTTCATATTGATTTTGTCGCTTTTTCATCAGAATTTATTTTCCCTGCGACCAAAACCCGACAAGAATAGAGACTGAGATGGGGATATGTTTTGCTCCCATATGAAAATAGGGACATAAATTTTTTACATTGGGAACTATTAAAGATATATGACCAAGAAACTATGTATATTTAGTGGAAGTAAAAACCTATTGACAAGCAAGACATTTTTTCTTATATTCCTAAAAAGAAATAAGTACATTTTATTATCACCATCGGTAACACTGAAACATTACATATTTCAACTAATATACACGAAAAACAAACAAAATAACATTATTGCCAAAAATGTTGTTATGGTTTTACTAAGGAAAAATAAAAAATAAACTTGAACATCTACATCTTTTAGCAAAAATGTGCCAGTATAATGAACAAAATACATCATGCTTCTACACTCCATCCACGCTCAGCAAGTGCCTCCTTCAACGACGAAGCAGCTTGTGCAGTGTCATTCAAAGGTGAATAATTCCAAGTTTCAGCTATCTGAGTATCCAAACACCATTTTCAACCATAATGTTTTTAGTTTGTTTCTTAAATTTTCCGATAGTTGCATAAATTTATGACATGTTAAATCATCGATCATTTTGTTTATGCGCTAGGTATGGGCAATAATGCTTTTAAAGGAGCAGCAAGATCTCACATAGTAGCAACTTACATTCTCTTTACCAGTGAATGCTCGAACAACTCCATGCTCTTGTAGGGACTTATGGAAATCTGCAAATTTCCATGTGCACAGTTCTGATCCAATTACATAGACAGGTTTCCTACGAACGATAAACGCTGTAAAAATGCATGCACTCGATTCTATTGCTACAAGAAATAGTAGAGTATGTAGGCAAGAATCAAGTGACCTCTCAACCGGCAGCTCCTGAGCACAACCTACAAAACAAGGCCTCATAGAGGTCTCAAAGAGAAAATCTCCATCCGAGGCCTTGTTTGCAGGTTGTGCTCAGGAGCTCCTGATCGAGAGGTCACTTGAGTCTTGCCTACATACTCTATTATTTCATGTAGCAACAAATTCATTGATACAATCAAAACCAATTAATGTGAACCCTAAGTTGTTGCACTTCTAACATACCCAGTACTGCAAGCCTCACTCAACATACTCACTGAATCAGCTGTGATGACAAAAGCATCAGCTAATGCTAGATGTCCCATATGGGGGTTTGGACCTGAGCAGCATTGCATGAAAAGCGATTGAATATCATTTTCTCGTGATGAAAACAAACACACTAAAATACAACAACTTGAACGGCTATGGAAACAGTACCTTCACCGTCCCAAATGTAAACCTTGGGATTAGTATAGAATTCTTTCACTAAAATTTTGGATACCTGTTGATATAGCACCAAAAGGGGGAGACAAAGTGAGTACCCATCGAGCATTTCAATAAAAAAAAATTGCTAGAACTAGAAGCAATAATTGTACGGTTATTCGTACATTCTCAGGGGTTCTTCTAGAAAAAGATATTCTAACACTTCCACAGCTCCACAGAACACTCTGAAGCATAGCCATTAGCTTCTTTGCAAGATCTGTACCATATGGGCAGTGCTCTATAGAAAGAAAAGTGCATGTGAATATGAAATCCTTAGCAGGACAAGCTAATCTTTGGGACACACAAAAATATTTCAGGTATGAACAAAAGAAGTGGGGTTTCATATGTTTTCTTCAAATAATTGTAACTGTCAAGAAGTTTTCCTTTAAGGAGGAGAAGTTAGTGTATGTTGTATATTTACTCTTGTAACCTCCATATGAACATGTGTTGTAACAAACTCAAGGGACACTAACTTATTTCAGGGATAATATTGGTAATAACTAACTTTAAAAAAAAATAAAGATTACACTCATATTTTGAGACAAAAATACAAGAGAAACAAAACACTCATTTTGGGATGGAGGGAGTACATCATTACAAATAAACCACAAAACTGTTAGGATATAAGTAACAGTGTTATATCAATAATATTGCATAACATGTGAATAAGTAATGACATAAACGACAGGGAAGGTGAGGGGGATATATGAAAGGCCGAGTAAGAGTTCCTTACTAGCAGAACACCTCTGTGAAGAAAAACTTTTCACAACAAGGCCTCTATTGAACAAGAACGCCTAAAGTGACAATCAAAGGAGTTTCCACATCAAAAGAAAAGACCAGGAAAAACATTGAAGTGTTCAAACCAATTATAATCTCCTTCATCAAATGAAAGTGAACAGTTATCAGTGATCTTACATAAAGATGGTCAGATTATCACAACAGAATATATCACAAAAATCATTCTTAAAAAATTCCTATTCAATTGTCTAATACTCCCTCCATCCTAAAGTAAGTGTCCGCCTTTCTATTTTGAGAAAATTTAGCATGTATATTTACTCTTCTATCCCCATACACGTGGCGTAACAAATTTAAGGGATACTAACTAACTTATTATAGGGACATTATTGGTAACTCATGCATAACTAACTTCTTAAACAAAAAACAAGACACTTATTTTGGGACGGATGGAGTATGTTATAACCGCTACTTTCTAAATGAATCCTATCCATCTGAAGAGCATGAAATCTTATACGCCTCTGCTCATAATACACTATTAAAACATAACCCCTCCGTCCCAAAATGAGTGTATCGGTTTCCTTTTCGAAAAAAATTAAAGGGAAGTTTGTTCATGTTGTACATTTCTAGTTATATCCCTATGGACATGTATTGTAACAAACTCAAGGTATACTAACTTATTAGAGAGATTTCACTGGCAACTCATGCATAACTAACTTCCTAAAAATGAAAGAAAACACTCATTTTGAAACAAAAATACAAGAAAACAGGACACACATTTTGGGACGGAGGGATTATTATACTTTCTCATGAACCAAATCACCAAGCAGTAGTCAACAACTGAAATTATAAAATCCTGAATCATCACATAAGCAGAAGAATGTAAAATACAACATTCTGGACACATAACAACTTACTTGTAGGGCCCCCAATATTAACAACAAGCAAAGGCCTCGCAAGCAGTGCCAACTTATCCTGCCACGCAGAAGCAGCACTTCTAAGTGCAGCAGAATCAGCCCGATGAAGAGCTCCAACAGTGAGAACCTGAGGTTCAAAGTTGCATGCCTGTGAGGCTGATACAATTGCAAAACTATAATCAATAGCCGATATTCTTTACCAGTGGAATACATACCACATTTTTGCCAGGTGGTTCTCGTGGAGTTATCCATCTCCTTAGAAACCAGGGAACTTGTTCTTGAGCATGGGGAGTTAATGGATAATAATCATGACGCGGAGTAATAATCAAATCAAACCTATTCAGATGTGACCTTGGATGCTGTATCTGAGGCGTTGCGTCAAAGAATAACTTAGAAATTTTATAAATAGATCATTACCACAACAACAACAAAAATAGATATATTTTAACCTGCACGACAAAAACATTTTCTGGAGCTAACCGTTTTATGGAGCTTGCAGCAGAAATGGTATCCCGGCCAGATGCAATGACCAACAATGGTCCTTCCCTAGCAGAAGTGATACAATTACAATAAAACTAATAGTTAACGGCTATTACGGAAAAAAATCAATGCAAGATGTGCTTTAAGCGCAGCTATACACATGCCTCTCTAATTATTAGATTATTTATGAACTCAACATGAAAATATTGGTTACACTGAAACTTATTTTAGGTGGTCATAACATAAATAACAAGAATGGATATAGCAATACCCTATTCCAAGAACCCCTTGCGTGATGAAGGACAAGCTATTTCACAAGTATCCCTCAATAACTCAAGTCAACAACACCATCATTACAAATACATGAGACTGGCTACAAAGAAAATATACATACTTTTGAAAGGTTCCACGAGCCATATTCGCAATCTGCTTGGCGTCAGCTTCTAAAATATCTGATAAGTTTACATAGAAAAAGGTATCAGAAGATACAAGCCACTACTTTTACATAAACAATTGTATACTAAAAAAATATATTGCTAAGCTTTTCATACCCATTTTCCCAGCTGCAAGAGGCATAACCTTTTTCCTCTCAACTGCTATTTGAAACCATGAATCACCACAGATCCATCTCATGACAGAGTCACATCTTTTGTGGAGAGAAACTGGAAGCCAATGAAGCCACCCATTGATTCCTCCTCTAGGCCTGATTACACGCTGCAGAAATGTCAATCCACAGGCTACAGACAAGTTCAAAGAACCAATTTTCCCACAAAATACAATCTAAAACACGCACAATGAACTCCAAACTTTCAACAATCTAAAATCCCAAGGAAACGTATCTTACACCTATATTTTCACAATATACATCAAAGTTGAAACAATACACCTCCAGAAGCAAAACACTTTGGCACAACATAGCCTTGTCATAGTAATGGCAACATATATATTTTTGAATTGAAATCATATTTAAAATATATCCCTAATAATTTTTTTATTTTCTTTTTATTTTTAACCATGAGTTTTCCGAAGCGGGCCCGCGATCAGCACCTTTAAGCCATACCACACTCATACTAATCCTCATTCGAGCCCTGTAGGACCACAAGGGCGGCAAAACTCTCCCCACCAAGTTTTAATGCAGCTGCATTCTCTGGTACTCGTACTCGAGACCTCAGGTTATGCTGGAACAACCCTTTACCAGTTGACCCACGCGCTTGGTGGTAATCCCTAAGAATTTTTACTTTGAAACAAACAGAGCAAGCAATATTCACACAGTTCTAGCAGCATTCATTACCAGATTCTCCACTTAAAAATTGGCTAAGATTCAATTTTATTCTTCATTATCATCAAATTTTCATGGAAACAAACAGAGCTACAATAAATTCTTGAAACAGTACTAACAGGATTCATACACAGAAAAAAATTAAGGCTTTTAGAGAGGAAGAAGAAGAAGTTGGTACTGACGCATAAGGAGTGTCTATCGGCGAGGCCCAGAGCACGAACCAAACCGATGCACTGATTCTCTGCGCCGGCGAAGCCGTTACCGATGACAACCGCCCGTCTGATTACGCCGGAACCCCCACCTCCGAAGATCTCCGGCCTGATCGACCTCATCGAATCACCCTCACAACCACCGCGTCACACCGTATCAATCCTCCATTGGCCTCATTTATCAGAGCTCGTCTGTCTCCAAACTTTCCGATCACTGATTCACTGTCCTCACTGTGTACTTGACCTTTTTGTCTCAAAATCGGGTTCGGGTTAACGGCCCAGCCCACAATGCGTCCGTGGGTACCGGATCAACTGAGATCCGACCCGAAAAGATCTGGTTAAAGCCCTGTAAAGAGAGGGTCTAGTGTCTTCGTCTCCGAGAATCTCTGTGAAGGTCACTACTTTTGGCGAAGTATTGTTCAGTGAAAGATGTGGGCAAGTGCGGAAGGAGGAGCTCCGGAGGTGACTCTGGAGACGTCCATGGGCTCTTTCACAGTTGAGGTATTTTTTTTTTCTCTTTTCTGTTTGGTTGCTGGGAAAGTGAAGGAAAACGAAAGGGAATTCACTTCTCAATTTTAATTAGTGAGCTAAAGTAGGGCAAATTTTTGCGGTAGGATCAATTGAACTTGTTTATGTTCTCTTTCCTTGATATTTTCTCGGTTAACAAACAGGAAATTAGTGAAAAAAATTGAACTTTGTTTTGTTGTTGCTTATAATCACAGCTATACTACAAGCACGCCCCCAGAACTTGCAGGAACTTCATTGAACTGTCCCGCAGAGGTTACTATGACAATGTCAAGTTCCACAGAATCATCAAGGTGCTCCTCACTTTCTTTCTCATGCATCTGTTTTTGTAGCCTGTGAATAGATGAATGTGCTTTAATGTCCCTATGGAGTATATAGGACTGTTCAATTTACATGAATCTTCGGGTTATTGTTTTGCTCGACTGATTATATTTTCTGGCATTAGGACTTCATGGTGCAAGGTGGGGATCCCACCGGGACTGGAAGGGGCGGAGAATCAATCTATGGGTGTGTGCCTTTTCTTTCTTTTTTTATTTGATTTCTTTGTGTCGATAGAAAATGTTCATAGTAGAGAAATGAATTGTGGATATTCTAATTTGATGTTTGTGAGGGTTAGCTAATTGAGTTATCTAATGACGGGTCTCAGTGCGAAGTTTGAAGATGAAGTAAAACCAGAGCTGAAGCATACTGGAGCTGGTATTTTATCCATGGCTAATGCTGGTCCAAACACAAATGGAAGTCAGTTCTTCATTACCTTGGCACCTACTCCTTCGTTGGATGGTAATAATTTGGTTCTCTTCAGTTCTTGATAAGATTCATTATGGCGGTTATGTCAAAACTTTTTATTAATTCATACATTTTGACAAATAAAGTATCAGAATGGTTGCTTTTGTAGGAATGCATCTTCTTTTTCAAACTTATTTTGTGGAGACTTTTTATGTTTGCCCACCATTCTAATCATAACAAAGTTGTACATGGTTGTAGGAAACTTCATCATATTAGGGCTGTTAGTTGTATGGTCGTGTAGAAATCTAAACCTCGACGACTACTTTATAGGAAGTAGGAACATCTCTCATGAAAAATCAGGCAATGATGTTGAAGATGGATACTCGTGGCCATCTCTGGCACATCAGTTTTCTCAAAGACTTTTACACTATTGCTATCGTATGTAGCAATCCTTATGTTCATGTGTATCTTATTTAGTCTAGGCCGTTGCCATACACTGATACACCCTTTAAGAATGCATTGACACTTGAACAGAACAAAGTGATTTGCTTTGCGTCTAGCTCCACTTGAATTCGTGGTATTTAACAGTTTAAGGCTATAACTGAGTACTAAATTGTTAATTGCTCATAAAATGTGTCTGAGATGTCTTGATATGTCATAAAGGACTTGCATGTCTCGATGCAGAAATTGATCTTTTGCTGATAAATGGTAATTGTTTGCAGTTTTTCACTCTCTTCTTCACGCCTTTTTTTCGTTATGTGTGTGTTTGCCTTGATTTAGTAATGCTCTCCAAGTGGCATTTTAGAAATTGCACTAGTAGAAATGTTCATTTTGTGTAGCATTTATATGGTGATATCAAATTTTCCCATTATGAATATTTTTAAGAAAAAAAATGATAAATTTGGTTCTCGTTTGTTCTATTTCACTTTATTGTCATTATTAATTTTCATCATGATGTAGCAGATCCCAATTTCCCAATATTGTTTGGTAATGCTGTTGTTTTGTATTAATACCTTTTGAATTATGTTAATGTATGCAGGTAAGCACACAATATTTGGAAGAGTGTGTAGGGGAATGGAAATTATCAAAAGGCTGGGCAGTGTCCAAACTGATAACAATGATAGGTACGTCTTTAAAATGTTCTCAAGCAAGCACTGTGCTGTTATCCCTAGTACATTCATATACTCTATATTTCACTGTTAACTAACTTTGAACACACAACCTCGAGTTCAACATATCATCTTTCATTATTAAACACCCAATTATCCCCCACCCAGACCCGTACACGCACCAAAAGAAAAAGAGGAAGCTAGTTTTACCCATGTAACAGTATCCATAAGCAACTCTGCCATCTTCATTGTTATTTGATCTGCAACCACCTCCTTAGTCTCTAGTCCATTCCCACTTCACTAACTCACATGATTGAAGCACCATCCCATCCTTCCACAGCATCATCATTTACACTAGGCATTCACATCACATAATATAATGTGAGTTGCTTGACCCGGGATATTATGCATCCCAAATCACCATAGGTCGGTAAAGACAACGTTACATTATTCTATTGATTATGCGGAGACCTTCATGTAGCTTCCTAGTTGCTAGCTTTATTCATGGGTTCATTGCTTTAGTTGTTTCATGCCGTCGAGATCAATCCTGTAGTTTTCTTAGATAACTTACACACTTACAATTTTATTCGCTGCTACAGACCCATCCATGACGTGAAGATTCTGCGAGCAGCAGTGAAAGATTAATGAAGCTATTGCAGGAGCAAGTGTTCTAATTTAAAACGGATCTACCAACCACCTATCAGTTTCTTGGATATTCTACTAAAATAGGAAGCAATGATGAGAAGCAATCCAGACCTGTTACCTCAGTTTTCTATGATTTTGCACATTTGTTTGGCACATATCTGCCTTGGACGGAGAGAAAATGATTGCTCATTTGATCTTCAATTACTGTCTGCAGAAAGTTTCTTCCATTGATGCCAAATTTTGCCATTGTTCTTCATATTGAATGTTTATTGGAGATCTGGAAGTTGCTTCTATTTGTTACCTGTTTTGCCAATTGGAGTAACTCAACAAGACAGACAATTAGTTGGGCAGCCATTAACGATACCGTTACCTAAATCTTAGTTTTCAATTTCATCACATTTATATTTTACTCTTCCAAGAGACCAAACCATGGATTTGAAGCCAATTCAAAATAGGAAATAGGGCATTCTCAAAGAAATCAGAACACTATAATATACAAACCATAACACCTATAGTTCTGGGGAAAAAATGCTCTACAGAAGCCCTAAAATTTTATCACTTCTTTCTACTCAACTATAATTCTCTCTTGCACAACTAAAAATCAAACTACGAATGGACTCGGCGCATTCTTTTCCCAAAAAATGTGATCCTATGCAAACATACAGACTGGTGGCCACTTAAATAACCATGAGCATCAATTCCAGAGGATGCATCAATAATCATACACCATGAGAAGCTCCACCTGAAATCAAGTAATACACTCGGAAGAAAAACCAAACCAAACCAGCCTTCATGAACGCATTGAAAGATGTCCAGTTAGATCATGTTTATGCCAGCTCAACTTCCCAGAGTTCGGTTAATGTAGCTGAGCTCCATTTCATTCACTGGTGGAGAGATTTGACATAGGTGGGACAGGATTGAAACCATTGATTTTCACAGATCCAGGAGAGCCCTCTATCAAGCTTGTAAGTCTTGTTGGCCCAGAAATTTCTGCCGGTAGCTCTTCAGCCACCTGCTGATGTAGAGTCTCCATGCGTCTTAAAGATGGCACATCACCTTTACAGTACCTACGCCACATGCTCCGGTATGCTGACTCCAAACCATGAATATAATTTGATCCATTACAGACAGGGGATCGAGACATTTGGTCCCGAAGACTCATCCTTAATTTTGCAAGAGCTGCAACATCAGAGGCCAACTGCACTGCAAGCTGGACATACTCATCTTCATTTCTGGCAATCAGATTTCCTAACCCTGTTATCCGTTACACAGGTATTAACATTAATATAATATATTTTTTTTTTAAAAAAACATAAATATCTACTAGGAATGCCGAATGCAACTTCGGTGATGCATGGACCAATTTTTTCAACAACAAAAAAAAATTAAGCATTTTTAGTTTTTAGTTTTATCCAAAAACCATGAACCAGGTTTGACTGGGACAGATACTGGATTAATCAAGTTGTGCCCTTACCGTAAATGATCACATTAAAGAGATATAGAAGAATCAGAATGGCAAAGTACAGTTTCTTACCAACTTTGCTGAGAAGACTGACACCAACATTATGAGCGTGCACTGAACCAGCCATGGTTACACATGGAACTCCCATGTATAAAGATTCACATGTTGTAGTTGTTCCAGCATACGGGAAGGTATCCAAGCTACACAAAGAAAGCAGCATAGTTAGCCTCCTCAATGGCATGGCATATTTACACTAAAGGTGGGTTTGATACAAATTTCACTCTTGAAGACGTGTAATTTCAAATTCAAAGACGTGTAATAATATATGTTTCATGCTTTAACTGTCCTTTTTGCAACCATGGATTATACACAGGATATTCAATCACAAATCCAAAGGGTGCACACGAGAGAAAGAGGGTGAGAGGGTTCACTGTGCAGAAAAAAAACAATAAGTGAAAAAGGAGATTACTCTTACTATTAAACTGAAAATTTACCTGATGTCCATAAGAGCATACGATTGCATATGATCGTGATTAAGAAGAATGAGAGGCAAAAGATCAACACGTAGTGATTCCAAGCCCAGCTGCTCCAATGTTGCAAGGAATCTCTGCCTTATACTCTCACAACAAAAAGGCTTGCATTTTACAACAAGTCTAGAGTTTGGAACTGCACATAGTATTCTTGCCCAAACTTGTAATACTTTGGGTGTTATCTGGTGAAGAACAAATAAATCAGAATTAATCAACAATCCTGATTCGATGTTGATGGCATATACACAATGTTCAACAGAGACAAAAATCCAATATGATACCTTGGCTAGATTGTTAAAGCTACCAAATGTAATAAAACCATTGGAAAGTGCAGGAGTTGGGGACACAGGACCAGCCTCAGGAGATGGTGTATAACAGAGGAAGCATTCTGGCAGTCGAACTAACTCCTCAACATGCCTGCAACAGAATCATATACAGAAACAGTATTACGCATTTACTATTAACAACTAGTTTAGCACAAGAATTGTGCTTGAAAATGGTTGAAAGCAAAAGCAAGAGGAACCACATCCAGTAAGAGAAAGAAACAGAAACACCTACTTCTGCTTTGACTCAGGAGGGTCGGCAAATGAATCAGTGATTCTATAATCAATGGAAGGCAAACCGGTTGTGTTTGGGTAGCCAATCCAAGTCACCTATAGGAAAAGCATGTCAAACCAGGTTCATGGATAAAACAGTCTTAGTTGTCTATACCATACAATAAGTGGCGCCATAGATTATGCTGTATTGAACTGTTTCAACCAAGAAATATAACTTGCAAATTGTGTGGGTATCATTTGTTAAAAGCATGCAATAGAAGATCATATTCCTTGTAAAAAAAGGTCTGATTTCATAATAACAAAAAGGACAGAAGAAAAAGGCATCTCATAATGACAGAACACAATCATCTAGCACCCAATCAACAAAACATTCCAATGATTATTATAGGATGTCAACGCTTTGAATAAAATATATTTGAGCTGACAAGATTTTTTTAATCAGGGATTGTTCTGGATATATTCACTTCCATCATACCTGAATAGGTGCTGGTCGGCAGGCCATCGTTCCCAACTTATTGTTAGCTGTATGACCAGTAAGTTCCACCAAGATGTCAACTTTATCTTCTCTAACCATGCTTGCCACCTTCTTTTCATCAATCCCATATATATCTCTCCATTCCCCACCTTTTTTTAGGACTCTCTCCCTGAACCGATGAGTTTTGGCATCTGCCTGGAAAAAAAATAGAAAAGCAAGTTCAGAATTGCATATTTGGTGTATCAAATAAAAACCTTTTTTTTTGTATCAAAATGACAATTCTTTATCATATTCTTCAAATCTCAAATGCTAATTAGTTAACACAGTAATTAGGGTGCTAGTTTAATTGCTAAAAGAGCAAATGGAGTGAGAGATGCCATCAAATATCCTTTCATATGTATGGACCCCAATAGTAAGGCTCCAACTCATTTATCTTATCATAGACTTAAGATAGCCTGAAAGCACTTCCTTTAACAATTTTCTCAACAACAAAAAAATAATAATCAATTTAAGCATTCAATATTACCTAAAAATAAATGTGAAGTTAAAATTTAAAAACACCGATCGAACATAAGAGTTTAGATTCATCTAACGCATGGGGCAGAAGGTTACAATTACTCATCTCACAGCCCATCCAATATGTCACCCAAGCAGTAGAAAAGATAAAGATATAATAAGTTACAAATAGAATTGGGGATTAGCATTCATATAATCATATGACCGAAAAATGCATTTACAGTATAACCATTATTTTAAATATATAATCATTGTTTCAATAATGCTATGAATCTCATGAGCTTCCATGAAGTGTGAACACGTGATAAGAAAGTTGTAGTGAAATACCCTAAGGTGATTAGTACCTTCACAACTGCTGAATAAACAACCACCTTGTAATTTGCATAGTCATGATAGAGAAGAGGGGCTTCAATGAAATATGACACTGAATGAGTGAAATAATCAGGAGATACGTATCCAATCACAATGGGCCTTTCAGGATCTTTTGGGTTGTCCCAAGAAGCATATTGTTGATACAGCCTCATGAAGCGCATACCCCAGTCCCTAATTGCAAACAAATATCAGTTCTGATGATATCAATTAGAACTTAAGTTATTGATTAGTCCAATGCTTTAAAAGATGCTACTGCTACACACAGCATGAAATTATAATAAATGACATCAAATGGAAATATACCTACTGCACTAGGTCTTGTGAGGACTATTTAGAGAGCCATTTGAGATTAATGGAAAATATTATTTTTACAAATATACAACATTGAGCTGTTAAACCAGGAGCAGCTCTCTAGTTTAATTTCATGTAGGAATCTAATAGATGCATATGATGCAGGAAATTGAACAAGCCACAAGGATCTTTGTCCAAAATGTTTGAGATCTTGATGGCATTCACTTGGGGGTACCTCGCCTCAGGACGAGATTTAGATCTGTCAATCCGCTATGTGACCAGAATGTTCGTGGATTGTCTTACAAACTATACAGATATCTCAAACTAGTTTTAGTGAATAATTTGGTTGCAAGCAAGAAAAGAGGGGATAACATGAAGATTATAGGACAGTGGCGCTCCGAGGCCCCAAAATGTGTCAATCTTAGATGAGATTAACAATCAGTTGGGAATATATGGCTCATTTACTTGCTATAAGCTGTCATTGTCTTAACCAATTATTTGAGAAAGTAACGGCTCGAACATGAAACAGAAATTTAGCAAGTAGATCAGACACTTTGCAACAAGAATATCGGTAATAGTATGGTACCAAGGGTCAAGTCGAGTAAACTAATAAAAGCCAAAATTCTAAACTCACTAAAATCCACCCAAACCCCCTATATATACAGCCCATTTATCATAAGTTTCAATCACTGATGACACCAGAGAATATGTACATCAAGTTGGTACAAATCAAGTATAACCTGTGAGCCTCAAAAAGTTTATCGTCTCGTCCTTCATTAATGTAGTTCATCGCAAGCAACCGATTCTGCAAGCAAATTGCCAACCACATACGGGTAAGATATTACAACTCTAAAGCACAGGGTTGATCAACCAGTTAAAACAAAACTT
This sequence comes from Pelargonium nanum, assembly GCA_036897485.1. Lineage (NCBI taxonomy): Eukaryota > Viridiplantae > Streptophyta > Magnoliopsida > Geraniales > Geraniaceae > Pelargonium > Pelargonium nanum. The sequence goes on from JAYMTF010000234.1 coordinate 26,297, forward strand.
AAAGGTTCTATATATCAGGATAGCCTCCTTTAACGAAGGCATTCCATACCACAAATTCATTTTAAAAAAAAGGTTGGTCCCTTTTTTCTAGAGACAGACAGTCAAAAAAGTAAACTTTAAATATCCCACACATAGCCGAAGGACACGAAGAAAAGGTCCTTGAAAGAGTGCACGCAAAGGAAATATGAGTTTATGAAACGCATTTTGAATAAAAATGAATCCCAGTGCTTTCAGTTGTGCTTGCCGAACTACACTTAGGATTTTTTTTTTCAGGACTTTATCGTATATAATGAAGCAGATACCATAGCAAAAGAAACTCTGAAACTACTGGGGGAAACAGAGATAGATGCAGAATTTTTTTTTTTTTTTTTTTTGGGGGCAAATTTTAAACAAAATAGGGGGATCCGTCACTGGGGGAAGGTTAACAGTATCTCAATCCATTTCTTTTCAAGCACTCAATGCAGAGTTCCATGGGTCTTTCGAAACCTTCCATAGTTTTTCCAATCCAAAATGTACAATCAACATTCTTAAGAATCAGAAATTTAAATACACATGCATCGCATCAGTAAAGAGACTGGATCAGGCAAACTCGTAATTTAACAAAACCATGAATCCACATCAAGCTACAAGTCTAAATACTTAATTATCAGAAAAATGCCTACACTCAGGCCAAGGGAAAAGCAAGCCAGAAAAATAGCATTTTTAATCCAGAGTGATAAAGAATGTTTGTGGAGTATGATCCTGACAACTAGGTGCAATTAGGCCTTAAATGAAAAATTCAAAAGAGAAATAATACCTGGCCCGCATTGCGAGAGTCAGGATCTATCTTAAGGCATTGCTCATAAGCTTCTATGGCCATAGTTATATTGCCAGCATCCCTATAAAGAACTCCTACATATGAAAGATAATATGAAACAAATTTAGAAAATAAGCTTAGATTGAGAGGGATATCCAAGAAGAAAATTCTAAGGGAAAAGAACTGGCAACCCAATAGAAAAAGGCACAATACAAGTATTGAAACTCTAAATTATCAGAACCTGCCATTAAAAATTATTGGAAGACCCATTGTATTCCTGTCATTCCAACTGAAAACAAATGCATAAACAAGCTGAAATATGTACCTACTACTGTTCTTTCATGATTGTATTAGAAGCCTCTTCTTAGGAACCAAATTCAAACATCAGTTTACCAACAGCAGCCAAATAACATAAAATGAACAAGACCATCTGAACATATTGTGTTTATTATTACTTCAGGGAAGCCATTGTCGACAGGCTTCCAGATTAATATCTATAACTACGACGCAAAAGTGACAACTTCAAAAGGACACATTAACAGGATGTTTCACAAACATACTACATGACAAGATCAAAGACCTTAATACATTTAACCATCTCTTCCCTAAACCCAGTAAAAGGAAATTGTCTAACGAGTAACCTAGATGGGAAAGGTTCCAGAAGATTGAAAGTTACAAAAAGAAAACAGAGACCAACCTAAGTTATTATATGCTTCTGCATATGTGGGATTTGCCATTATAGCTTTCTCAATCATGCTTGCAGCAGCATCCATTTTACCCTATCAGCAGTAAAGAAGATAATTAGAGAATCACAAACATGAAGTGCTATCAAATATCTGTCATAAGACAAGACTTGGTACAAACCTGAACAGTGTAGACAACACCAAGATTGTTCAATGACTGTGAGAAGTTTGGTTTGATAGACAAAGCCAACTGCCATATAAAATAATAAAAACAATAATGAGAATACAGCCCTGATGATTAAAATGCTATACACTGTAGAAAAGGGAACTAAATCTTTCAAAAGCATTCGGTGTACCTGATAACACTCTACAGCTTTATCAAGGTTGTCCCGGTCCTTGAAAATTACTCCTAAATTGTTACATGCCTCCGCACAATGGGGATTGAAGTGGAAAGCAAGTTCATAGAACACAATTGCCTAGGTATAAACAAAAATATAACATTTTCTGTTAGTTACAAAATAAGTTATTTATTATTAGGGCACTATTAGTAACAGAACAACACACACCAACGAGAATATATACACACACATGTGCCTCTTCGTGAGTGACCAGGGAGAGAATTATTTTTCCTCGACAGTTCACTTACCATGTCAAAATTGAGCATTTCACCATAAGCAACCCCAAGATTGTACATAGCATCTGCATAGTGCCAATTATAATACAAAGCCTTCTTGTAATAAGCTACACCTTGGTTGATGTCCCCTTCCAATTTAACCTGGAAACAGATATCAGTGTTTCAGAAATCCAGTATGGAAATACTCGTCACAAATAGAAAGTATGATAGATACATTCTGAAGACAGATTCTGCATACAAAACAGCACACAGAAGAAATCAGCAAGAACTTTTATGATAAGTTTATTCATTTTTTACTAAACCATTTGTGGGGATGCTAGAGACTAGTCAAAGCATTTCATACGGTGAAAGTGGAGAAAGTTGACCATCACTTCATTTTAACAAAGAAGGCTTTCCTTTTATTGGCAGTTCCTCTGCAGAAAGTTCTAGTCCATGCAAAATAAAAACAAACCTGATTCTCAATAATAAAGAAGCCTTCTATAACTTGTGGTTTCACATTTAATGATTTGCTCATTTCATAGCATTTTTTATACATAAGTTGCAACGGCCCAAATCCTCCACAAGTGTGTGGGTTCCAGACCGTGAGAGTAGCTCAAGATACCAAGGATTCCATGTCCCTCACCCCTCAGTACATTGTGGGGGAACGGAACTCTTGCCAGCCAATCCCATTGCTTACTATGGTTGTAGAAAAGGCAGGGTATCAAAGAGCTAAACTCAATTTTAGGGAAAAGAACAACCGCACTAAGTGAGAAGAAAAGAAGATAATTTAGAAGCTAGCAACTGTACAAGAAAGCACCTTTGTTCCTAAATCTGTCATAGCTATTGCCATATTATTCTTTGCTATCTCAAAGTTTGGTGACACAGCTAGACACCTGACACAGAACAGAACAAACCATAGACCGAATCAGTAGAGGCCATCAACCAGACTACACTAGTTCAAATGAAAGACAGAGCCAGTGGCAAGAATAGAATACTAACAGATTACCTCTCATAACAGGCAATAGCAGACTCCAGATCACCACGGTTTTTATATATGACACCCATGTTGCAATATGCTTCAGCATACATGGGCCTTTCCATTGCAGCCTTCTCATAGCAACTTAGAGCCATGTCATATTGCATCATTTCAGAATAAACAACACCGAGGTTATAATATGCAGGCTGCACATAAGAATTTCTAAAGTAAGAGCTTAAATCTGTGTGAAGTACAGAAATAAAGATTGCAAGCATCAGAAAGAAAGGATGACAAAAATAAGTGATTTCATCAAATAATGAATAAATTTACAGCCCAGAATGAGAAAAAAATAAACTTGGAATTACAGCATAATGTGGATCTATTTTGAGAGCTTCATAATACTTCTGAATTCCTTCTTGAGTGTTTCCAGAAAGCTTTAAGCTAGTACCAAGATCTGTTAAAACAATGGCGAGACATTCTGCAGCTGGTTTGTATGAAGGGTCTGCTTGTAGAGCCTTATGATATGACTGCATCAATCAAAATTTATAACTTAGAAAAACTTTCAAACATGTATAGCTGCAAGCTACAACAATCACTTAACAAAGTAAAAAAGACTGGTGGATGAATGCACATATCAATTAAGGAGAAAATGGTTGCTTGCATGGACAAAAGTCAAGAGCTGTAGGTGATAATTAAATAAAAGTTGGGCAGTGGACAGCGTATGCCTAAGGCCTATGACGCACATGCACTCTATTTTTCTCTATGTGTCCGTGTCCAACACTCAAACACATGTTGGACATGTGATTTTCTGCATCCCCCTTTAAAATAAAAAAATCAATCAGATACGTGCCAGACACCTTCATGTCCCCAAATGATTTTTGGAAGAAGTTAATTAGACACATAGCTTTCACCCTAGGACATGTTGATGAAAGAAGAGAAGCTACTTAGGAAATGACTCCTCTTAAAAACATACTGATTATTCTTTCAAGAAAAACTTTTTAACCTTTCATCATCATCAAGTATTTACATCTATAAAACTCTTGCCTATTATCTCTCTGTCTTTTTTTTAAGTGTGGATTTAATAAAGGAATAAATAAATAAAACTTTTTTTCAAACAAAAAAAAAAACATTGCCCTTCCGTTATCTGATTTGTTATCTCTCTACATTCTTTGTTTTTTATTTAAATTTTTTAATGAAAACAATATTTCTTTACACAATGTTTACTGTGGTTAAGCTAAACCATATGCACTAATATAGCAAACACACACACACAACATATATATATTGTGAATTATTATTTCTATAGAACTTATCATTAACATGTCTTGTCTTAGTTTTACGAAAACTATGTGTCACCGCCAAGTATGTGTCATATCGCGTATCTCACATCCACGTACATGCATGATGCAACACAGCCTAAGGCTTAACTCGGATTCTAGAGATTTTAACCCAAACCAATTGACTCCTAGGCATTCATTGCACTAAAGCTAGCCCTATTGCAAAAAGAATAGAAGATGCTGACTTAGGACTAACACCGGAAGTGATGTTAACAGCGCAGTAAAAAAACAAAATCAGCAAATAGGTATAATACATATAGATATGTATGTAATCATTCTTACGTGCCTCGAACGCCAAGCAAATGTGGCAGTTGACAAGGCAGAATCTGATCTCATGTGACAGTAATTGGGGCAAATCTCAAATGAGATGGGCATCTCTTTGGTCAACAAACATATGTTGTGGTCAATAATTTAACTATCTAATTGTACAGTTAGATTGACTTAGTTTCACCATGAAATGGTGGAATCCCAGAGCATTACAAAGTGTGTTCAAACTCATCAAAACTTAAACAAGGAGGCTAACCTGTGAGCTATTAGACATGGTAACTTACTCATCTTCCAATATAATTCTGCTAAACCTACATCGCCTTACTTGAAGAGAAACCCTCCCCATCCAGAAAAAAAAAAGTATTAATCTAGTAATGTCTAATTGTACATTGCTCCATTAATTTGGCTTCAAGAAACATGTTTCAATTGCAGTTATTCCAATGTGAATTTTTTAATGTACATTAGGCTTGAAAAGATGTGAGTGCCTCGCTTCGAGTACTTCCTAACTTTCACATTAATGTGCTACACAAAATGAACATTAAAAGGATATATTTCAGGAGTTGATTAGAATGGCAAAGAGCCCAAGAAACAAAACAGCTTCATTGTAAGGCATCAGCATCACCGACAAAAATCATGCAGAAGATGAACAAAAGCAATCCTACAAACAAAATTATACTTACACAAAAGCAGCAAGTGATACACAATAAAGAGGCAAGAAAATAAGTAACACTATAGAGGAAAGACACGATAACCATTATTCCCAGGGTTTTCATATACCTTACATCTTACATACTCTGCAAAAATACCAATAAGTTAAGCATCTTGACATTACCTCAGCAGCCTCTACGAGGCGACCTTCCTCTTTGAGTAATATGCCACAGTGTGTCAAGGCGCATGCATTTTGAGGGTCCAGCTTGATTGCCTCTGCAAAACTATCAAAGGCAAGCTTCCCTGAATTTTGCATCTGCAGGCATATTCCTTTTCCAATGTGAGCTTCCACATTTCCACTATCTTTCTCCAATATGCTCTCATAAATGGCAAGAGCATCTACAAACTTGTTCCTGGAGCGAAGAATGGTGGCATAAGAAAGAGCATCCTTCCCTTCAAACTTCTTTTGTGCTGGAGAAACACGGGAAGGAGATTCACTGGTACCAGATGAAGCATGCGATTCTTTCAAAAAACCATTAGCTACAGCCGGATCCTTCTCTCTTCCGTTTCCAACATCTTTCTCCATCCGTGCCATCTAGCTATATGCTATATATTGTCACCTTCCTGAACCCCAAATCATCAAAATAAATAGATAAACTTCAATAATAGTTAAAGCATTTCAATTCCAAAGCCCAAAAGTAAATTTTTTCAAATGATTGCCTTGCTGGTATCTCAACTAACATAAAGCATCACAAACCACAAAACAGCTACAGAGACTAGTGCTGTATAACCAATGATTGTTCCTAATTAATAAAATTCAAAACACAAACTAATGCAGCTCCAATGAACACATTCAAAGAAGCAAAACCCTAAACCAGCTTCAAACTCCAGTCAGCCCAGTCACACCACGAAAAATATTAGGGCTCCAGCTCAAAACGCGATCCAATTGAACTCAAAATCGATACGCAAACAGAAAATGAAGAAAACAAAACAAAACAGAAACAGAAGGGTTAGGAATTCAAAGCTCACATTTAAAGAAAAGCCAGCTCCGCGAGCACTAGCACATGGCAATTGCTGGTATCAAAGGAGTACACAGGACAAGAGTAGAGTTGAAAAAGAAGAAGATCGTGTGCCTTTTCCGACGCCGGAGACGCTGAGAGTGGTGGCGGAGTCGGAGGAGACGCGAGTCCTTCTCCGACAGTGTGTGTGGCGATGACACGATGTCTCTTCTCTTCCTTCCGTAAATTGCAACAATTTTGCATATGCTAATGATAATGCATCAGAGTGAAAAACAATGGTTTGCAACAATTTTGCTTCTCTACCACTTTCTCTTCTTGCAACTGACCATGGCGTCTAATTTTCTGGGGTCACTGTCTGTAACCCAGAAAATAAAGTGACGAGCTTTTTGGCCAATCAGCAAATTTTAAATGGCGTAAATAAATGAGAAATGAAAATCGCAGAAATGAGTTATGGGCTAAAAACGAGTTAAGCTAACGTCATTTTTCATTAATTATTGTTTTAGCGATTTCTCTTTCTCAAACTCATTAACCTGCTTTAGGCTAATTGTTGTATTATACACTATTTACGTATGAATATTCTAAAAGAAAAAATTAAGAATTTTGAATATCTTGAACTTTCAAAGAAAGAAATTGTTAATAATTGGGTTGATTTTGATACAAAAAGACCAAAATGTCTTCAATTATTTCTCTATTCAATTGATCATAGTTTTTTTTAAAGTTTAAATTTAAATAAATAAAATCAATCTCGTTACTCTAAACTCTTTGAACAACCTCATCGAATTAAACTCTCGACCTTTGTCTACCTCAAAATTTCTCTTTGTCTCTTACTCCCCAATCTGCACCAACAAGTTACCACTAAAGTCATATCCCGCAATCATTATTAGTACCACCTGAAATCATCGGCGTTATCTTCACTACATGGAATATAGGAGGTCTTGTTGGTTTCAAAATTTACACGACAAGTCTCATTAACAAGAAGAAAATTGTATTCTTGACGTTAAAGTTAGGTCTTTGTATTTTGGTTGTGGAATATGTGTTTCCGAAATTGAGAAGTTGTATTTTTTCTCCTCTAACATTGTGCTGTTGGATATAGGAGAAAAGAATTGTGAGCATGTGCCGACACATTTTGAACATCTTATTTTCGAGCCTACTCTGTATTAAATTCTCTAGTTTTCAATGTTAGAGCCTTACCATCGTCATTTCCTCATGACAATTTCTCTAAGCATGTATTAGTGAAACGTTCCAACTCCTTGTAGATTTGTTATAGAACACAACTCTTTTTGTGTGTGAGAGTTGTTTGGGCTTACTTTTGCAAGAAGAACACAATAATTTACAACACAAAGACTTAATTGGTACAATTTCTTTTGTCTCAAAAAAAGAATATATGTAAGATGTTGGAATCGATGCATAATTTTAGTCATATGTTTATTTTCCGCTATAGCAACAAACAATTTTTCTAGTATAAGGTATTTAACATGCGATTAGATACGCTCAAGTATGTACGTGAAAAATAATCCGTTACCGACTAATTTCTTATCAACGGAAAGAGTAACATTTTATATTTTGTTTTGTGTTAATTTGTAATCATTTGGAGAGACTTTTTGTATGTATAATCAAGTGGATTATTTGGATTTTCCAATTGCATACATAATAAAAAGTGGGTCAACTATGTTACAGCATCACATGCATGCATTTGTATGAAAGGGTCGCCATCACAAATTGCACACCCATGAAATGGTAAAACGTATGTCCCATAATTATTGACGGGACGTGACTGCCCGACGACAAACAAATGAAGCAAATGCCCATTAACTTTTGCCTAATGCAAATGGCTACAATAACCATCTATTCTAGCTAGGCCGGGTAATTTAGGTTATGATCCGTGATACGACATAAATTTAAGCATATTCGAGTTCAGTATTATTAGATTTGTATCAGACTCGTGTTAAATAACTCAATACATTTAATAATTGAGCGTGTTCGTGTCAAACTTGTATAATGTGTCTAACCCGTTTATCAACCAAACTCATTTAAGAATAAAAATTCAATTTTTCAACATATTGTGTAAAAAATAACTCATACAAGTTAAGTGAGTCAAATAAATCATGTTATTCTGGGTCATCATCAATCCGTTTATTTAAGCGTGTCATGATGCTAGGTTGTATAATTTCGAATCCAATTATCTAAACGTGTCATGTCGTGTTAACCCACTCATAAACGGGCCAAACTCGGGCGTACATGTTCGATATAGCTAGCTATTCGTTTCTCAATTATTTCTTCCAACGAAAGATAAAATGAGAGAGCAAATAATGCAAATAAGGGAACAACAGCTAGAGCCCATAAGTGGGTACAGAAAACCTCGTAACCCAATGCTCGGCCCAACACTATAAAAACATATCAATTTTTTGCGGCCTAATTACGGATTTGATCATATAAAATTGATCATTTTACAGTAAAATTTTAACTTTTGACTTTTATGATAAATTCTTTTTATTTTATTTTTCTTTTTATGATAAATTCTTGAAAAACATGATCTAATTCGAGTTATTCTTCGTCGAGACAAATTCAATCTGAATCCAAACAAATTTGATCATAATATTGATCCTAGTTTCTTTTCTGTTATTAACTTCTCTATTTTTTTTTAAAAATAAATTGTTTTCTTGCTAAGTTCTTGCATGGCTATAATTTTTGCTTCTCTGTTGTGTTCCATAAGTATCTTATGAAGCATGTTTTTTGTTATATGGGTTTTCTTCTATGTTGTATTTCCTTAATTATGTAGCATGTTTGCATGTATATAAGTTTTGCTTCTCTATTCAAATGGGTTTGGTTTGGCATTATTTGAAAAAAAGACCAACTTATTGGCATTGTTCTTTGGGATTGGGCAACATAGTCTGTTATGTTCTGTACTTTTTTAAGCTATTGTGTTCTATTTAGCAAGTTCTCTATTGTAGCATACCAGCATGTGTTCTGTTAATTTGTTCTAGACTTGTCTGTTTGTTGTGTTATATTATGTTCTGTTCTTGCATGCTTTCTGTTTGATTCATGTATTTGAGTTGTTGAATATTATAATGTCACACAACACTGCATTCTCTCTCTTGCTTCTTGACTACAAGAGGCAAAACTTGACTTATAATATCACATACTTTACGTTGGGTAAAAGACCCAATTTAGTAACTGAACTTCCGTCTTTCGGTCTAATTTGGTTTTTGAACTTTTGTGTTTTGATCCATTTTGGTCCATAAATTTTTTTATTCAAAATGGTCCCTGAACTTTCACATATTGACACAAAATGGTCTTTGCCCTTTGAGTTTATAAAAAAAAAAGTTTAATAACTATTTTTGGTTGAAAAAAAATTTATGGACAAAATTGGGTCAAACACACAAAAGTTCAGAAATCAAATTAGATCATTTAACTTTTTAGTTGCGAAGAGGAGATTTGATTTAAAGCTTTGAATTTTTATACCATACATTTATTGACTTGAAGAAGTCGCCTTGGTGATGATGTTGCAGTAACTTCAACTCAGATGAAGCGTTACCGAACAACCTCTAAAGCACTAGGTGAAGACGTCTTACCCCACTCGCAGTCTGTGTTTTTGCGCACTCTTTTACACCTCAAAGACTACATACAAATTGTAGATGACTTTGTTACTTTGGATTTGATTATAGGGGTTTCCCAATAAACAAAAAGGCTATAAATTCATTAAAAAAAAGGCTATAAAGATACTAAAACCTAAAATTACTTAGTTCCTATCGACCACTAAATGTTGTTTTAGAGCAATAGCTGCTTTCATTATTACAGAGACACTGTCTTTTCTAAAAAAGGTTAAAGAATTAATATGTAACTTGACTAATTAAGTTGAAGCAGTTTATAAAGGATGGGTCATTTTAGAAAAAAAATAAATAAATAAAGGATGGGTCATTTTAGATTATAAAGAATTTAAACATAATTGCTTATACTAGAAAGGTCTGAACGAACTCATAGGAACCTAAATAACGTTATAACTAAGAACTCCCCAGAAAAAATAGAAAAAGTCATAGAATTGCTGCTTCTATAAAAGCTAGACTCGTAGTTGTAGCAGCAAAAATTTTATACTACATCCGTTTTATAATATAAAAAATAAAAAATAAAAATATCGAGTTAAAATTTATACTCACTTCATTACCATGTAGTAACTTATAGTATGAATCAAATATCCACTTTTATTCATATAACTTGTTGTAATTTATTGGATACATGCATTCCTGTTTATGTAATTAAACAGAATACAATTCAGTAGGTAAGCGAAGCTTTGCCATGACATGTAAAGGCTCTTTTAGAAAGAGATCATTTCTTGATTCAGTAAGATTGATTTTTTTTTTCTCCGATGGCATGTACCAAGAAAATCCTTGAAGAAGTCTTGTTAGCAACATCATAGTCATGGTAGATCCAAGGTGAACACCAATACATCCACGCCGTCCTGTACTAAAGGAAATCAATTTCAGGTTTGGTTCTGTAAGTTCAACCCTTGCATTATCATCTTTTAAATGACGATCGGGCTTGAATTGTAATGGTTCTTCCCATACTTTTGGATTTCGGCCAAGCTCCACTCGACTTAATAGAACATGACTACCTTTGGGAATGAAGTAGCCGAAAACAATGACATCCGCAGTGGAGACATGAGGGGGAACAAATGGTGCTATAGGATGAAGTCGAAATGCCTCTCTTGCACAAGCCTTGACATAACGAAGAGAAGGTAGATCAGATTCTTGAACCAATCTTTCTTTTCCAACAACTCTATCTATTTCTTCTATTGCCTTATGAAGAATTTCAGGCTGACTAATCATTTCCGCCATCGCCCACTCAACAAGATTGGAAGGATTATCCACGGAAGCAAGCACCAAATCCTGAACGTGCGTCAATCCAAACATAAGGATCATTGATCAATTTCATTTCATTGCAAAACTATTTACAATATTTTAACAGTAAAAGAACATGTTAAGAACTAGTGCAATGGTACTAACAATTAACATCATATGTGCTTGGCTTACCGTGCATTGGGCTTTGATCTCTTCGGTTGACAAGTGTTGTCCATTTGAATCTTTAGCAAGAATCAAAAGATCAAGCATGTCTTCAGCCTCCATCTTCTTTCCATCTCTCCATTGCTTCACTCTCTCGTCTATAATCGGATCTTGATATTTGATAATGTTTCTGATACACTCACTTACAATCTTTTCGTGTCCATCCAAGTCTAGCAATCTCAAGTATGGAATGTAACCAGACGGCGAGAAGGCATAGGTATGTTTAAGAACCCTAAAAGCCGACTCAACATGCTCTTCTTCCTCAAAACCAGGCCCTCCATCTTCCCTTCCTTCCCCAAAATATCTCTTGTTGAACAACATTTTTCTAATGACATTGCCACAATATTGCCGAGCTGCAAGTCTCACGTTGATAATTGAGCTCGAGCTCGACGAGCTCTTGCACTGATTGTAAATGAAACGTACAAGATTATCGGCTTCTTGATCTCTTTTGTCGCGTAGAAAGTGAAGTTTTGATGGGTTGAATATGTGTGTTGCCAGCAACTTTCTCATCTTTTTCCATTGCTCACCCATTGGCACCACAACTGTGGCCAAGTAGCCGCCGCTAATATACTCAACTGTCATGGTCAAGGGCCTTGACGCAAACACTGGATCATGTGTTCTCAAGAACTCACGAGCAATCTGCGGCGACTTCACAAGAATAACATGAATATTTCCTAGACGAACACATGCAATATCTGTGTGGAGTTCATTCATGAGACCATGGATCCATCGGAATGCTGGTTGTTTGTTGGTAATAAGCATTTCTGAAAGATTGCCTAGTATTGGCCATGGTTTTGGACCTGGAGGAAGAGTGCATAGGGTTTGAGATTTTATAGTATAAGATTCCTTCATAACAAGAAATAGAAAAGAAACCACAAGTGCAAACAAAAAGCTTATGAAGGTATCCATTGAAAGTTTGCAGCTTCTTTTGAATGAAAGATGAGGGAGGGGGAAGGTCATAATTCAAATATTGGTTTAGAATGAGGCTTGTTTATATAGGATATTTTTGAACTTGAAAGTTCAATTTTCAAACAAGGACAATTATAGAAAATTTATGTATTTTTATGTGAATAGTTTAAGATTACATCTTAACAGTAAAAAATTTGTAATTTATTATCTAGCACACAATAGTCGATTGTTGTTTTAATATTTTTAATCAATTGATATAGTTAAACGCTCGATGGTTTAGTATGCTTTTATAAGACTTTAGCAAAAACAGTTTCTATTAGTGGTAAATATGCAAAGATTTTCAAGGGCAGTTGGATGTCATATATAATTAAGATAAAATCAGGGTTTAACTTGTTTTGAGTCACTGGACTCCATTTTTTTTTAATTAAACTCACGCTACCGGTTATATTCGGTTTTTGATGGCACGCGTCATCATGCCACTTAAGATTGCAGACCACATCAGCAATATGTCAGACTCTAACTATGATAGATGGGACAATAGCGTTTCTTTTCATTTTTTTAGGTAAGAACACCAAAACGACGTCGTTTCGTGTGTGATTATCTCAAAAAATGAAACCTTTTCGTTTCATTAATCGCAATTAAAGGCTGACATGAACTAAAATTTTAGGTGACATGATGAAGACGTGTCACCCAAAGCTGACGCGACACATCAAAATCGGCTACAACTGATAACGTGGGTTTAATTCAAAAAATAGATGAGTCCTATGACTCAAACCAAGCTAAACCCTAATAAGAGGCTAAAACAAAAAAATAATAGTTCAAGGGAGACAAAACCATCTAACCTAAAAAATAATAGTAGTAGTTACGTGCACAAACAACAAAGGCAATAATTTTAATTATGATTATTTTGACCAAAGGCATACCACAAGTTTCATTTAACATGTTTTTCACAAACAAAACATGTAACTAAATTTCTCGAATCTATCTCATTTAAAGCCAACATCATTTTTTCTGTTGGGAAACATCCCATAATTACTCTTTCATTTAACTGATTTATATTTATCCAAATATCTTATAGCATCTCCAATGGGAGATGGTAAGAGATGATCTTTAAGAGCTTTAAAGTTTTTTTTGAAGAGGTGCTAAACATTAGAATAAGAGGTGCTAAAAGAAATGTTAAGGAGAAGTTGCTAACCTTATCACTCAACGTTAAGCTTCACTATGTCACAATCTCTCTCATATTAGCATTTATTATTATGCGTGTTAAGCATTATAGTAAAAATTGCTAAACAGGTGTTGAGCACATAGTGATGATGCGATGCATTTTCTCTCTTCACTCACACCCAAAAATTGCTAAACATTGAAGATGCTCCTAAACACTTCATCTTTCTACTTTAATTTGCATGTTTGATTTTAACAAATGGTTCAAATTTTGACTCTTATGCCTTCTCTCCGTCATACTACGATTCCATACTTATGACGTCGTTTAAAAGAATTAGGAATGCATCAATTTATTAAACACCCTTTCGGAAAAAATAATAAAATGTACCGCTTGCTTATCAAAAAAAAAATATATACATCAATTCATGAAGGTATCTTTTGTAATAAGAAAGTAAATATTTTCAGTCATGGCCTCGAGTCGTTTAGTATCTTGTTTTCAGTCGTAGCGTAGTTTAGAGTCTTTTATTTACTTTTATTTAGTAACAATGGTTCTCGCTCCCCAAAGGGAGCGTCACCCTAAACCCTACCCCACAAATCCCACCCCATACCGTCTACAAGGATTTTTATTTACTTTTATTCTTTTTGTGTCATCCGATGACGTGTTTTGTCTCAAGTATGGAGAGTTTTGATAGGTCGATTTTGTGTTACCTATCCGTTTTATTTTTATTGCTTTCTCATGCATTGGAGTTATATTGGTAAGAAGTATGCTTCTTTTCGATATTGTTTTATTGAACATGTATTGTTTAAATTATTGTCACTGGACATAGACAAAAAAACTTGAAGGCGTGTGAAGGTTCAATGTGAACATCCAAGAGATTGAGATCCATACTGCACCTTGTTCTAGTTTGTCTTTATTCTTCTAAACTCTTATATTTGAACGCTTTATTTATTGGTAAAAATTCAATTTGATCACTGAACTTTTGTATCCGAGCCCAATTTGGTCATTGAATCTTTTTAACCTAAAATATTTGAAAACACAAGTGTTATTATGGTTTTTGGACATAATAGGCCTCAATTGTTATTACTCCTTGTTTTATTTAAGAGATTACAAGTTTCTTGAATTTAATATTTAAGGTTTGACTCTAGACATCGTGACAAAACCAAGTTAAATATATAGACCATAAAGTTAAGTAGCTGGTATTATGGTTTCACCCATTTCTCTATTATAATAACAAAGGAACACTTATTTTTGTGACAATGTTCTTATATTTCCCTCTTTATTATTATATATACGGAAATTGTTAGTTTTTTATGCACCTCCTTATAGCCTGTAGGTCTGGTGTATTTAAGTAAACAATCATTGAATGCTAGGACCAAGATTTGACCACGAATGATAAAAAAACTATATTACGAGCTTCATTCGTTTTAATATAAATGTCGTTATTTTCATTTATAAAATTAAAAAACTAGTCATTGTAATACATTTACCCTTGCATTGTATTTTACATTTTTACCTGACCCATGATTTCATTGCATCTGAATTATTGGTTAAAGTTTATAAGTTTTTGCCTCTATTATTTTTGGAAGCTAGTCACTTTCACAGTGGTTGTACATGCAAATACACCACTACAAATAGGAGTTATTCTCTAGAAGAAATAGAAAAAAGTGAAGCACAAATAGAAAATTGACGTTAACCAGAGAGCAGCAGAGATCGAGACACATATATAGATAGTAGTAGAAACGTGGAGTATTAAATACAATAAAATATTGAATAAATAAAGAAGCAGACATTAAAGCCAGTTCATCATGTTCGTACTTGTGGTTCTTAGGGTTGACCATTAGCTTTACCTTCTCTTCTTTCCCTCGTGACTCTCTCTAACCTTACCTTCCCAAATATAAACTTCACACACACACATATATATACCAATTTCATTCCTTATATGCCTACTTGTGTAGCTACCTCCATCTCCATCTCCATTTTTATGCCATTACATATTTTGTTTTTTCACACTTCACCAATAGCCTAAAAAGTTTCCCTATCCGATCTTCTGTAAACGCTCCTTCGACGAACCTTGTAAGTCACTCGATCTCTCCCTCTTTCTTACGAACATGGACGGGACTTGCATCTATATGTTTGCGAGTGATTTTAGCGTTTGAATTATAGTTAATGAATGAGAATTGAGAATGAAAGTTTGTAAGATCATCTTTCTTTCTGCTTGGATCATGAGAATAAATCATTCACGATCATTTCCTTTTTCAATTAATTTTTTAATTAAATCCAAATGTTATGGCTTCTTATATCTTTTGATAATATGTTGTTTGATCAATCTCACTGCTGTTCGTTATTGTATTATTGAGACTATAGTTCAAAAATATTAGATATTTAGCAAATGCAGCTATAAAGTTTATACAATCGCAATGATACATGATTTATTTATTTTATTTATCAAATCTCAGTGATACATGATAACTTGTTGTAATATTATTATATATCCTCCTCTAAGATATTCAGATGAATTATTAAATTATGAATAATAATAGATATTATAAGGGTAAGATTGTGAGGGACAAAATGAGCTAGCACTGTCAAAAGGAGAAAGACTTCCTGAATATTCATTTCTAGATTTTCAGTGGTCCTACCAGGAGGGAAGATAATAAAATCAACTATTTCCTCAGCATTTTGCACTTTAAATGTATATAACTGCACCATTATAAAATTTGCAAGGTAACCACATGCATTTTTTTTACCATACAGTACATATTCACACACACAAAAAACAAAATCTCCACAGTATAAAAACAGAATTGATTTTTTTTTCAATAATTAAATAATGGTATGTTTTATCATATAATAAACTCAACAAGTAATGTCGCTGGTGATTATTTTTCTTATATTTTACTTTTCAAGAAGAGTGTCAGTGGTTGGGTTACGTATAAAAAACAATTGACTAAGAATTAAGAAATGATTCTAGAATGCAAAATATGTAAATGACAAAAAAAGGAAAAAAATGTCTATCTAAAAAAAACTCACTATCTACTGTGGAGTATAAAAATTTATGTCACAAATTTATAGATTTTAATTATAAAATATAATTTGTAAAGAATTTGTGATAAAATATTTTTGAGTTGTCACAAATATGTGTATGATATAAAATATAAATTTTGTCACCATTTATGACTATAACTCACAAATATTCATTGCAGTTTATAACTTTTTTTTTTTTTTACTGTTTTCAGATTCCGAGCTTTGTTAATTTACAAATAATCACAACTTTTAGTAATTTCCATGCAGCTAGAGCCATGCAAAGCCCAGCTGAGAGACAACCAGGTGTCCACACATACACCGCACCATGGCCCATCTACACCTTAGCCTGGTCGGTCCGGCACGACCAAAAGTCGCGCCTCGCCGTCGGCAGCTTCCTCGAAGACTACTGCAACAAGGTCCAGCTGGTCCACTTCGACCCCGACACACCGGACTTCACCACCACCACCCACCTCCTCTTCGACCACCCCTACGCCCCCACCAACCTCATGTTCCTCCCCTCCGACGACCCCTCCAACCCCGACCTCCTCGCCACCTCCGGCGACTTCCTCCGCCTCTGGGAGATCCACCCCGACCGCATCGAGCTCAAGTCCCTCCTCAACGGCAACAAGTCCAGCCACTTCAGCTCCCCCATCACCTCCTTCGACTGGGCCGTCTTCGACACGCGCCGCATCGCCACCGCCAGCGTCGACACCAGCTGCACCGTCTGGGACGTCGAGCGGGAGGCCGTCGACACCC